>CANTAL010000022.1:0-141758 GCA_947650365.1 Chamaelirium japonicum
ACACTAGATCGCGTGTTCCCCCGGCCGGCCGATGAATTGCACTCGTCCCTCCGGCAGCCGGCACCCCCTCCTCCTCCACCTCCGACAGCCCCAGACCACGCGCACCCCCCTTCTCCTCCACCCTCCGGCAGCCCCCTTCTCCTCCCCTCCGGTGCCAGCACCCCCCTCCCCTCCCCGCTCGGCTCCGGCACTCCACCTCCGGCAACCCCAGACCACCAACACCCCCCTTCTCCTCACCTCCGGCAGCCCCAGACCACCGGCAGCCCCCTTCTCCTCCCCCTCCGGCTGCTGCTCACAGCGTGATATATATATATATATATATATATATATATATATATATATAGGGGCATGCTATGCTACGGCATGCGGTACGTGCGGCACCTTACCGCAGCCGTCTGATGCACGCGCTGCGTGCATCGCATGCACGCAGCAGTGCATCAGACGGCTGCGGTAAGGTGCCGCACTTACCGCATGCCGCATTCTAGCATTTCTCTCTCTCTCTCTCTCTCTCTCTCTCTCTCTCTCTCTATATATATATATATATATATATATAGTATATATATATATATTAATATATATATATATATATATATATTATATATATATATATATATATATATATATATATATATATATATATATATATATATATATATATATATATATATATATATATATATATATATATATATATATATATATATATATATATATATATATATATATATATATATATATTATATATATATATATATATATATATATATATATATAGGGAAAAGGGAGCCTGCACCTGAGGTGCAGCATCGTTGCTGCACCTCAAGCATTGTTTGCCATCCAAGAAGTTTTAGAATTTCATGATTTTTGATGGAGGTGTTCTCTAGGGTATGGTGATCATCCTCATAAAAAAATCAGTAAATTCTAAAACTTCTAGGGGGGGTCAAATGGTCGAAGTAAAATCAGCCGTCCGTAGTCACCGTTAAAATTTGCAGATTTTACTTCGACCATTTGACCCCCCTAGAAGTTTTGGAATTTGATGAAATTTGGTGAGGGTTTTGTCTAGGGTAAGATGATCATCCTCACCAATTTTCATCAAATTCCAAAACCTCTAGGGAGGTAAACAAGCAAGAGGTGCAGCAACGATGCTACACCTCGGGTGCAGGCTCCCCGCCCCCATATATATATATATATATATATATATATATATATATATATATATATATATATATATATATATATATATATATATATATATATATATATATATATATATATATATATATATATATATATATATATATATATATATATATATATATATATATATATATATATATATATATATATATATATATATATATATATAGGGGTATGCTAAAATGCGGCATGCGGTGCTGTGCACTGTATCCGTCCGATCAGAATCGATCAAACGGCACAGAAAATTGGCACCGCACCGCACCACACAGCTCCCGCACCGCACCGCAAACATGCACCGCATAGCATCGGCCGTCCGATTCGAAATGATCAAACGGCCCGCTCCCGCTCCCGCTCTCGCACCGCAAGACAAATATGCACCGTACCACAAACCTGTACCGCACAGCACCACAAACCGTTGGATTTTAATCGGATTTTCGATCGAGCGGCCTAAAAAATTTTCGCTGTTACTGTAGCGGCTATAGTAACAACGAAAAGTGTTTAGAGCCACTCGATTGCCATCAATACAACGGAATCGAACAGCCCGAAATACTTTTCGCTGTTACTGTAGCCGCTACAGTAACAGCGAAATTTTTTTAGGCCGTCGATCGAAAATCCAATTAAAATCCAACGGTTTGCGGTGCTGTGCGGTGGATGTTTGCGGTGCTGTGCGGTGCGGGAGCTGTGCAGTGCTGTGCGGTGCCGGTTTTCTGTGCCGTTTGATCGGTTCTGATCGGACGGATAGAGTGCACAGCGCACTTTCCATCCGGCAGCGCACAGCGCAACCAATCATCCCTCATATATATATATATATATATATATATATATATATATATATATATATATATATATATATATATATATATATATAGTATATATATATATATATATATATATATATATATATATAGAGAGAGAGAGAGAGAGAGAGAGGGATGCTTGGTTGCGCTGTGCGTTGCCGAACCCAAATGCGCTGCGCACTGAGAGCCATCCGATCGAAACCGATCAAACGGACTCCCGCTCCCGCACCGCACAGCGCAGCTGCACCGCACCTCAAACCCACAAGTGTTTCGGACCACAGCAGCCCTCTGATCTAATCGAGCGGCCCGAAACACATATCGATATTACTGTAGCGGCTACAGTAACAGCGAAAAGTGATTCGGACCATTCGATTCCCCCCAAACTTTCCGATCGAACGGTCCGAAACACTTTTCGCTGTTACTGTAGCCGCTACAGTAACAGCGATATGTGTTTCGGGCCGCTCGATTAGATCAGACGACTGCTGTGGTCGGGGCCGGCGTGGGTTTGAGGTGCGGGTGCAGCGACCCTGTGCGGTGCGGGAGCGGGAGTCCGTTTGATCGGTTTCGATCGGACGGCTCTCAGTGCGCAGCGCATTTGGGTTCGGCAGCGCACATCGCAACCAAGCATCCCTCTCTCTCTCTCTCTCTCTCTCTCTCTCTCTCTCTCTATATATATATATATATAGTATATATATATATATATATATATATATATATATATATATATATATATATATATATATATATATATATATATATATATATATATATATATATATATATATATATATATATATATATATATATATATCGTGACATGTGGACGTCTTTAAAGAGGTAGAATTCTTCTTCCATGTGTGAACTTGGATCTTTTAAATCCATTTAAAAACCTACCATAAAGATGATAAATTTTTATTTAATGGTCATTTGATGTTAATCTCTCTCTCTCTCTCTCTCTAACAAGTGAATTACACTCACTTAAGATTTCACACTTCTTCGAGTAGTTGCGATGCCGTCTTTGCCAAATGGCGTGCATCAAACACGTTCGGGCATTGCCCGGGTTTCTTACTAGTATTTACTAAAATGGAAGCCTCTCCCATGTTGTGACACATGGACGTCTATTAAAGAGCTAGAATTCTTCTTTCATGTGTGAACGCGGCGGCTCACTTTTAAATCCTATTAAATGCCTACCATAAAGATGATAAATACTCATTCAATGGAATTTAATGTTAATATCTTTCTATCTGACAAGTGAATCACACTCATTTTATATTTCATACTTCTTTGAACAGTTGCAATGTCGTCTCTGCCAAATGGCATGCATCAAACTCATCTGGGCATTGATGACAAAAATGGAGTTCTCTTTTCCGTTCTATGACAAGTGGACCACTTTTGAAGAGCCAGAATCCTTCTCTCGTGTGTAAACGCGGCTCTCTCTTATAAATCCCATTAAGAACCTAATATAAAGATGACAAATACCCCATGCAATTGTATTTAATTGTTAATTGATGTTAATTAAAAAAATCATTAGTAATATTTTTTTCTCTCTCTAACAAGTGAATCACAATTGGATGAGTGAATCGTAATCACTCAAGATTGCACACTTCTTCGGACGGTTGTGATGTCGTCTTTGCTAAGTAGTGTGCATCAAGTTCATCCGGGCATTGCCCGAGTTTCTTACTAGTAACCATAATTGTCAAGCCTTGTCCCATCCTTTTTTTGGGTGACCTTGTTAATATAGGAAGCACATATACTTCCCCAGGCCCCCCGTACTCGTGTCGGACACATGTTCGACACTGACACTCGTCAGACACGCACCGGACACGCATGTGCCGTGTCCCATGTGCTTTTGGGAGCCGGACACCCGTCGGACATGCACTCGCCGAACACGGTGGGTTGACGGGCTGTTCGATATAGGCTAGGGTCGGGTTACAAAATGTTGTGATTCAGTTTTGGCTTCAATCTATTTAATCTTCTGAGGTTATAACCTCAAATGATCAAATAGGTTGAAGTCAAAACTAAATTGCAGCCGTTCTTTTCCATGCGATTTGAGCCTGAGTCCAATTCACTTGCCAGACTGGTTGTAACGAATAGTTGCGATTCAGTTTTGGCTTTAACCTATCTGATCCTCTGAGGTTTCAGATAGGTTGAAGCCAAAACTGAAACATAGCCATTCTTTTCCATGCCTAAATTTAGGGCTGTGTACGATTCACCGATCGGACTGGGTGTAACTAACGATTGCGATTCAGTATTCATTAAATTTTTTATTTTAGTTGTTTTCTATGAGGTTTTTAGGTTATTGAATTATATATGAATTAGTAACATACATAAAATATAAATAAAAAATATTAATTTATTTTGCTATGTTCCCGTTGTACCTGTGTCCTCTTTTTTTAGGATTTGCGGTGTCGTGTCATACCCGTGTCCCTGTACCAGTGTCGGTGCTTCTTAGGTGGTTGCTCTGACCAGGCATGTTTTTAGTGTGTGCACGAATAGGAATGGTTTAGTTAAATCTTGAAAGCAAACTTTTCCTGAACCCAAGCACTACACTGGGGGAAACTTTATCATCTTAAAGAGAGCATATAATTAACTATGCACAACTGACCACTATATGCAAAAGGTTTCAGAAAAGGAAATGTGTCTATTTGCTCTAGTGAGTTCCATCTGCAGCTACTGCTTGAACGGCCAGAGTTAGTTTCCACGGTAAGGGCGCCATCAAACGGTATCTGGTCAAAGACGTACGTGGGTGCCCAAGAAGAGCTGGTGATGAAACTCAGAGAGAAATTGGTACACACTCAAGCAGAGAGGCAGCATGACGTTGAACAGTGAAATCAAAAGCCCACCTTTTGTGGGATTTCATTTCTCAAAGGCAGCAAAACATACCAGACCATCAACAGCTTCTCAGATCTCCAACAACTAAGGGGTTGTTTGGTTGTTGCACAAATGATGCGCGTATATCTGTTTTCACATGTGACATGTACAATTAAAGTTTTATGTAATTAGGTAAAATTTCATTTGCACAGTTTTATATACAAAAGTTGTATAAATTTAGTAAGTATGAATCTGTTTACACACGTCACACCCTACAAACCAAACAATCCTAAACCGTTTGCACATGTGTTTTCAAAATCACATACTGAAAACACATCAACCAAACAAGCCCTAAATGTTAGCACAAAGAGTTTTCTCCTGTGACTAACATTGGCTCATGCAGGAAGGGTGCGAGGGAGGTGAAGAGCTTCAATTTTGTATCTTGAATGATTGGGAAATGAGGAAATTGGTAGCCCTTGATGGGAGTCAAGGACTGATCGATTTGCACTTCTAGAGATGTATAACAGGGCAGGGTAGCCTAAATCCGGCCCGTCTCAAACCCGATCGGGTTTCTTCAAACAATCCCAAACCTGCCCAAACCCATTTAATTCCATCCCAGACCTAGCCCAATAGGGTCAGGTCCGGGTAACTTGCTAAACCCGTTTAATTCCATCCCTACTTGCCCCCCAATTCATTGGAGTTGTTAAAAAACACATTAATTTATGGCCTTAATTTTCGAGTCTGTTAAAACTTGAAAATTACAGCCTGAGAGGGTATTTGTTAATTACCCCAATTAACTTAAAGGGGGGGGGGGGGGGGGGGGGGGGGGGCAAGGACAAAAATAATATAAATTAAATGAAAGATGCTTAAAATAAAATAATATGAAAATCACTACCAACCTCCCAATTTAATAAGTCAATGCTAGGGATATTCGAGAGGCCAGCCACCTAATATATAGAGCAATAAATCTGATCCATCCATTCAAGGACACATACACTGGATCTTACAACACAAAGGGGACAAAATTGGTACATAAATAGCTTACTGTTTGTACATATTTTAACAGGCAGGGCTACACTTTAAAGATTCTCCCTACTTAATCCAGTTGGGTTCTCACATGAACTCAGCTTATGCATACAAATGTGGCCCTTTCTTCGGCCCAGACTAAATCATCGACTCGGTAGCAGCATCCAAGAGATCTACAGTGAAGTGCACTTGTGAGAGCATGATTCTTGATGGACACTTTACTACAAGTGAACGGAAAGAATCACAATTTCTCATCTACCTGTTAAAATAAACCCTTTGCTGATCTATCAAATGCTTTAATTTTGCCAAGTTTAAGTAGTTGGCTTCCTCTGATAATCACTTTTTTGTGGCTATATGTGCTGACATGATCTTATTCACAGCAGCAAAGTATGGCCAACCCTTCCTACTTTCCTCATCCATCCTATATTCCTTTAACAAAAGAAACTAGCTTACGAGAAGCAAAAGAAGGAAAAAAATATCACCGTTTGCATAAATGCAAGGGATACAGAATATAAGCATAATAGTATTCTCCGATTTTTTGAAAAATTCACTAACCTAAGTGCGGGCTGATTATTTTCTAAATTATTCGACATCCCGCAGTGTGCCCGAATAATGTACTTCTGAATTATACACGAATTAATCACAAATTTTACAATAATTCATGAATTTGACTGTTTTTATGACATTTGTTTTATTTTAATCAGAAATGTATATTTTGATATCCATTTTATAAAATTTATAATATAATAATAATTTTTATATTTTATGTTTATGAACTTTTGCATAACTCATTCCGAACTTTCTGGATTTTTTTTCTTCTGAATTTCAAATTTCCTCCCTCGTCGAATTATTCCTGAATGCCGAATTTATTACTATGAATATAAGCATGCACTTTCACACTGAGCACAAAACTTCATCCAAGTGGAATGTTTTAGGGACAATACAGGCTGAGATATGTGACGAGAGACTGGTACCGATAATTGCTGATGAGTGAACCACACAGTTAAACATCAAAAGAAAAATTATCTTGGAAAATAACATAATGGGGTTTAAGCGTAGTAATCAAAAACAATTTCTAAAATTCAAGATCGATTTCTATAGGACACTAAATCGAGACATTTTTCTGAAGTTGGCGAACTAAAAGAACATAACTGAGTCTATAATGAAGTCATGAAAAGTGGTATATTTTTTACACATCCAGCAGGTTTCAGAAGCATTTAGTCAAATATCTCATTATTGTCTTTCAACACAAACAAGTACCTAAGAATTCCAAAACTATATTAGACAAGTTCTAGAAGGGAAATATATCTACATTCAATAATTAAACTTGTAGCTTAAATTCATTATGATTATAACATCTGCATTCCTGATAGAATGGGTGACCAGGCCATTTGTTTGTCTGAAGAAAAAATTGGGTTAAACATTATAAACCACACATTTTGTAATTCGACAAGGTTAGATTCAATAGATAATCGTTGCGAATGGAGTCCACAACCAATAACAAACCAGGAAAAAAAAATCCAACTTATTACACAATGAGATCCCATGACAGTCCACTAATTGTTGCTGATATTAAAAGGCAATGATGTCATACGTATTGCTCCAGAAACAATATTGGAAAAAAAAAAACTAAATATGCAAGGAAAGTAATTTTGTTTTAGGTTTAGAGAAGAGACCTCGTATTTTTGAAACAGTGATAACCACAGAGATTTGCACTGTGCCGGACTCCAATTTATTCCATGGTTCCACATGCTAGCAGATATCTCATCCCAAAGAACCATCCGTCCTTTAACCGCCTGAAATCTACTATCCACTTCACCACGCTTCTGGATTAACTTTTTAATCTCTTCAGGACTCCATTTACTCACTTTTGCAGGCTTCGCAGCCAAGGGATGAAGCTCTGAGGACTTGACAGGCTCCTCACTGTACAACTTTTCCTTTTTACCGACTCTTGAATGCTCTTCTGAGATGGAGCCACTATCAACTTCAGATAGTATAACAGCGGAAGGAGCTTCAAAAGATTCCCAAGGGTTTTCTGATATTAATGAGGCATGTGAAGAAGATACTTTCAGATCAGGGTTTGTCTTTGCATTCTCCTTAGGTATAGGTTGCTTAACTTCAAAATTGTCACCTTTAGGAACAACGAGGTCAAAAATATCATGTACATAACAGTCAAGGAATTTAGCAATTGGACATAAATTTGCATATTGGTGCTTAAATCACAAACATGTGATGCTGCAAGTTCCTAAAGAATTGGAAAATATGAGTGTTAATGTATACAGTTGGGTCGGGTTCTATGTACAGTCTGGTCGGGTTACTTGTGTAATATTGTACATATATATTAGGCTTAGTCCCTCAATAAAGCTATTGTTTATTCTCCCAAAACCCTAGCTGTCATCTCCTAACATGGTATCAGAGCTCTAGGGTTTTGATCCGCGAAGAAGGTGACGATGTCATCCTCTCCTGCACCGGCACCTCCTCCGGTCTCCTCTCCGGCACCGGCACCCACCCCACAGCCCCTCTCCTCCTCCCCCGCCACCTGTAGTCCTCCCTTGACCTCCCCTGCCTCCATTTCCTTACCTGCGCCAACCCCCCTGCATAGCTCTCCTTTCCCCTGTACCGTGCGGCCCTCCCTATTGCCTCCACGCCAACCCCCGCAGCTCCCCTGCGCCTCCCTGGTACCCCGCGGCCACTACCCGCCTCTCCCGTGCCACCCTCTGCACCCCGCGAGTCTCCTGCCACCCCCGTAGCTCCCCTACGCCTCCCCTGTACCCCACGGCCCCATTCCCTCTCTCCGCCACCCCCTGCATCCCCTTGCACCTGCGGCCCTCCTGCCATCCCCCAGCTACCACCCGCAGCCCCACCTACTCCCTTGCGCCACCCTTCTGTACCCCGCGTCACTCCCCGCGCCCCCTCTGCACCTCGCAACCCTCTCGACACCGACAACCCCCCTCCTGCCACCCGCAGCACCCCACGACCCTCCTCCTGCCACCGCAGCTCCCCCCCGACCCTTCCTCCAGCCACCTGCAACACCCCCTAAGGCAGCTCTCAATAGGCCCCAAGGCAGCTCTCAATTGTGTCAAAAACCAATTACAACTATCGTTCTTCTCTGATTTTCTAACCCCAAGCACAATTGGAAAGATGTGATTATCACCATCCAAGGTGGTTGTAAAAAACAGTGTCTCACATACTTTCCAAAAAAAAAAATAGTGTCTCATTGTACTTTCCCTTTAGATGTGACCCATTAACAGTTACTATTGGTCTTAACAACCCTCTTCGAATAGTTCTTATAGATTGACCGAGGGCCATAAAGAAACGTTTGAACTGACATCCTTCTTGTAAAATTTTGTAATTATTCTTGGATTTTGTTTCTCAAGCTCTTGACAATATGCAGGAAGCATAGTATACGAATCCTCATATGATCCTTTTAGCTTCTGAATAACTATATCTTTATCATCCATACTTTCTTGTAGTTAATCTTCACTCCATACTCTTGCTGAATATCATATATATTAGACTTTGACATATACAATATGTGTGAAATAAGCCGAGATATCATAAACTCACTAATCAACTCATTCGTGGCTTGTCGATGATCAACCTCACGTTGCGGTAATGAGCAATTATGTTACGATGCTAATGATTTAATTTGAAAATTATCATTCTTCATCAATTTAGAAGCATGCAATCGCTAAAGATAACCATTTTTTTTGTATATTATAGTATATCTCGTTTTGTTGGATTTCAAAACCTTATATTCAATGTTTACATATAATGCATGCTTATTTAATACTAAAATCATGACCTTCTTATTCTTAAACATCTGAAAGAGCTGAGGTTTTTGGTGTCATCATTCATTTCTATGTCATTAGAGAACTCACTATTCACATATGTATCTTCAAAACCAGATAATGATTTATTCATTGTCTCTTGTTTTATCCTGACATTCTCAATCCAATATTCCTATCACCCTCTTATTGACCAATATCTTCCTTTGGAATTATAAGACTTTCTTTCTTTAGAGTTGTCAATGTCCTACAATTATAAATACATTTATAAAAAATCAAAATATGTATAAATAAATTGATAAAATTATAATAGAATAACACAATATTATACAAACCTAATTGTAGATGATGAGGGAAATACGTGATAATAATTTTATTCGTAAGTAGCATGCATAGAACTTGGTATGCGATGAATCGAATCATATCCAATATGATATTTGTTGTCATTATTTTTGAACAAAGAATTTAGTACATAACAGCCATATTCACTGCTATCAATAAATGAATCACCACCAATATTAGTAGGCTTTATGTTAAAGTTTATTCTCTGGTCAATAGGATCTACTTTAGTGTTTTGGTTCAACCTCAAATTAGGAGTAGGACATTAATTAAAGTCTATGATAAAGCTATCATCTCTTAACTGCATAGCTGAATCTTCTATCTTCATTACCAGAGGTATTTGAGATAACTTCCTACCTATATTGACTGATACATCTGGATATTTGGATAAATTTTGATATATTTTAGCTCGTTTGGTAGACATTTTGGGTAACTTTCTTTTAAAAAGAGATGATGGGATGTATACAAGAACATTACCTTTTATTTCTTTTGTTATGATCATCGGGATATTAACATTATTTACGTTACATATATTGTACACAATAAATAAAGTTACATCAACCACAATATCCACAGAAGGACACAGAATTATACTAGGATAAAAAACCTTTACAAAATATCATACTCTTAAACATTAATATTCATTATTGAATAGAGTCTTTGAATATAAGTTGGCCAAAGATAGTAGAGAGTCGCAAACTAAATGTTTTGGTTGTGCATCAATTATACTCTTATTTTTCATTAACTTTAACAAATTTCTCATCATAAATGCATAATACGAGTAGTGGTAAATCCATGTATGGTCCACTGCAATAACAATTAATAAGGATTTTAAGGGTCAACATAGACTTCAAAATTTAATGTCTACTGAAATAGGCCGGCGCAATATGAATATGCGTCGATGCATTAGTGAATATGCACCGACACATTGGTGAATATGCTCCGGTACAGTAATAAATATGCGCCGACGCATTGGTAAATATATGCCGGCGTATTGTTAAATATACGCCTGTGCATTAATAGCGCGCCCTGAATTTTACTGCATAGCAAAAAAGAGCATGATATTTGCAAATATATGATACAGCTACAAAATGGGGGATATAATGGTGGATTTATGAGATGTAGAGTTTTACCTCTTGGACGACTACTTGAAGTTCCGACAAACCTTGTATTTGATCCCGTTTGAAGTCGATCGATGCTTACCGAAATATGAGAAAATCAATCCTTTTTTCTGTACGAGATGAGGACGAATCCCCTTTGAAATTGGATACTTGAGCTTCTATTAGAGGATTTAATGGGCGAAGATGAGGACGAATCCCTTTTGAAATCAGATACTTGAGTTTCTATTGGGGGATCTAATGAGCGAAGATGAGGACGGATCACCTTTGAAATCGGTCGATGCTCGTCGAAATATGAGGAAATCAAACATTTTTTTCTGGACAACATGAGGTCAGATCCCTTTTGAAATCGGACAACTACTTGCAGATCCAGCGAACTTGGTATTTGATTTATGGATTTAATTGGCAAAAACGTCTATCGATCGAGATTAAAGGAGAAATTTGGGGTCTTCCCTTTGAAATTAGAGGTGAAGATTTTTTAACTTTACGATGATACTTTGGTCACAAAAAAAATATAGTCAGAAAAGTAATGCAAAATGCAATCGGGTCTATTCCCAACAATACGATATAGTTGGATGCCAATATGGAAAAAACCTCTAAAATTATCTCCTTAAAATGAGTTTTCACCGACTTCACCCTTTTAAAATAAAAAACACAACTCCTAAAAAAAACAATCAGCACATTTTTTAATCATTTTAAAAAATAAAGGTAAGATAAATAAAGGATAGGACGGTCATCAAATAAATGAGTTTGGACTGTCACTTTATAGGACTTGTTTGGGGCCTATAGAAGATGAGACCTGAATCATTTTTCTTTAAAATTTGCTGTGGAAGATGGGGATGGAACTGTGGGGGAAAATCTTCGTGCCGACCCGAAGATTCTCGCAGCACCAGTCAATTGGAGTCGAAGTTGATGCTGAAGATCGTTGATCGATCTGTTGATTGAAGTTGGAGCTTCTTTGATATATAAACAGAAAAGCAATCAGAGAGAGATTTTGACACAAGAGAAGTGATCTCGGAGTTCAGCCGAAGCCTACGTCTCCGTGCTATAGGGAGCAACCCGAATTCACTAACACTTATGTTGAAGTGATCTCGACAGGCCGAGTATCACTGTAAACCCTGATCTCTCTGAAAGAAGATCAAAGGGAGATGGTTGATCTGAAATTGGTAATCTCAGAGCTCTGGTTTTTAGAATTCAGAGTTCGATTTCTGGAATTCATCATTTTACATTCGAAGGCTCTGCTATTTATAGGCATTCTGGGTGGCGAATGGCGGTTTCTACTGCAGTATCTGGGGATCCTCCAGGTAAAGTTGCGAGCCCTGCGGTTGTCTTCGGGGGCCCACCAGGCAAGGCCGATGGGTCCCGTTGTAGTCCTCGTAGGTCCACCAGGCAGGGCCGGTGGGTCCCGCTGTAGTCCTCGTGGGCCCACCAGGCAGGGCTGGTGGGTCCCGTGGTAGTCCTCGTGGGCCCACCAGGCAGGGCTGGTGGGTCCCGTGGTAGATTTATGCCAAAATTTGCACCCACAGGAACGGGTATAGTTGCTTTATTATCGTAGGAAGCATGGTAGTTATTCAGCTTAACAAAAAAAAAAAGTAAGAGTAGTTATTCCATAAGGTGTACCGTACGGTAAGGTGGCTGGATTTATTCATCAACGGATCTCTCAGCCTTCATCTGTCGTGTCGCCTGCCATCGCACGGTTGTGCTGAATCAGGCCCCGTTACCTTAAGTACGGTACGTCGTATTTGAGCGTCGTTACGGAAATGGCTGACGTCGTTGATTCCCTCCCACGTCATCATCGGGAAACCAAACAGCTTTTACGGGGCGCACCAGCCCCTTGTCCTGACACGCGTCTCGCTACAAGAGGACCCACCGCTTTCCAACGTGCTTGCGCGCGCTCAAAAAAGATCCCCTCACTCCGTCCGCATCGATCCCTTTCGCTGATCCACCGCCGCCACCGCCACCGCCACAATCCGGCCACGTTTAACTTTCCACCACCACGGCCACAACCGGATATGGAGCCCCTCCCCTCCTCTGCTTTGAAGCGGCCCTGCCCCTTCGCCTCCGGCGGGTCCCCTAGGGTTCCGCCGGCCCACGGGGCCATGGACTGCCTCCTGGAGGCGTGCCTTGCCCTCCCGGACACCTCCGTCGCCATCGATCTCTCTTTGGAGCGCCTCATCGACTGCAGGGAACGGGCGTCGGACAAGGACCGCATGATCGAGAGCCTGATGTGGTTGGGGTCCGCCCTCCTGGAGTCCGCCAAGAGAGCAGCGATGAAGCGCGCCACCAAGCACAATTCCGACTCCTGGCCCCTTCCCCCCGATCTCACCATCAAAGTAATCACTTCCCGCTCTTTAACTTGTCTCGTAAATTCATGCTCTTTAACTTTGGTTTTAATTCTTGTGAGTTTGATCTGTTCGTTTCCCATAAACGTTTGGGCAATCAGAAGTCGTGTTGAAATCATGGCAAGTGAAGTGATCAGATCAGAACTGTGTATTCTGGTGCTGAAGTTGGTTTCATTTGGATCGTCGATTACTGGTTGAAAGACGGGTGAAATGATGGAATGTGAGAAGTGACAGTGAGAAATGAATCCATCTGCTGAAATGGATTCACTTCTGCTGTCCGCCTTAATCCTAAGGGTGGATATGAGTTCCTTCCAAACTAGAGAGGAAACCAATTTCCACTCCACCGAAGGAAATGGATCGGGCAAAACGAGGATGAATAGGCAAAGATCATTCTTTACTTCATTTCCTCATTTAATTTCTTAACCCAAAAGAACACATAACGTATACGTGGGAGGTAACGAAGATTAAGTCAGTGGTGATCATTTCCATTTCCTCGAGTGAGTGGAAATGAAAAGAACATGGAGGTATCTTGGATTTCGGTTTCCATTTTCTTTTTTCCGTAGGGGGTCTAAGTTTGTCTCCTATTCATGGACAAGTATTGGGGTTTCTTAATTTCTATTGGGAGTCTGGGACATAGCTCTCAATACTTTGTTTTAACATTTGTACATTTTAGTATTGTGGTGTAGATGCAGACTGTGCACCAATCTGTATTTCAAATGCAGAAGGCATGGATTCATCGACAGAGGTGGACAAGTAGGTGAAACCAGATTAGCGCAATTAACTTATTGAGTGGATGGATCCTCAATGATTTCATTAGAGGACTATCTTTAATTTCCCCTGTATTTAGAAACCATAAACATTAGGTTTATTTCTCAAAGTTTGTAATGAGAATATACACTACCACACACCTCTGTGAGGATAATATGGTCCTTAGCCTTGGTATGACCACATTCATAATTTGAAGGATATCCGGATCTTAGTATACTTCCTTATTGAGTATATTTTCATGCATTCCTTTAGAGGAAGCCCCTGCATATTGTATATTTTGCTATACTATTTTTCGAAAGGTAAGATATCTTTTAATATTGTGTGAGAAAAATCACAATCAAGCCAACCGAACTAGTACTACTACAAGGGTAGGGCAAGGCAAAACAAAGAAAACAAACTCTCCAACAAGAAAGATCAACCAAAAAATATAATCTGCAGTGCTTTCTTGTTGAGCAGGTTCAATATTCATAGTTATCACATCTTTGACAACTAAAGTATTGCAACTGTTGTTTCCTTTTAATAGACCTACCACATGCGGATGCAGATTCCTCAACATATTGTTTTAGTTCCATGGTTTCTTTATGCAAAAGAATGTAGGCTAAATAAAGAATATGCACGTTTCCGGCTGTGCCTTCAGTAGCCACCATCTTCCCGCTATGGTGGGCCAGTGTTGGTTGATCTTTGAATTCACCTTGGATCATTGACGCACTGCTAGCTTCAGAAAGCTGACGTGTGGGTAGAGCTCCAATGCACCTCGCACGAAGATCAAACGTCGGATCAAACTTCTCCAACCAAGGAACTTCACCACCGACCATTGTCCGGGGAGGGAGTACCTCGTCACTACCGTAGTTTCCCATCAGGTGTGCTTCACAACTTAAAGAACTCACTGTTCCCAGAAGGGCGGACAATATAAGTTGACCTAGCATCCTCGGCGGCCTTCCTTGGAGTGGGGTCGGGAGATTGTCAATGTTGACCAGTAAAATTTGTCCTTGACTTAGAGGAGGGAATCCTACTTCCACGGAGATTGGTACATACCTCACTAGCATAATTGTGACGTCTTTTGGCAGACAGTTCTCTTGTTGATAAAAGCATAAAGGGAAATCCCTTCTTTCAAAAAATTTAGTTCACTTTGTTCTAGGTTTTAGTGATTTGAGTGGAGGTGAGAAGGAAGCAGTTCTCTTTCTCCTATAATCAGCTTTGATGTGTCATTGGTGCTACACCTAGAGGATGGGCTAGTTGTAGCGGGGAACATCTCATTAACCCATGCATGTTGGGGTCAATTTTGTCCTCTTAAAGGGCAGCATGGATACAGCACACAGCTAGACAATATTTGCAGAAAAATAATTAGAAGAAGATACGAAGAACATAACCATCTAATTCACCTAAATGCTGGCTGCGTGCAGATAATAGCCACAGCTCATCCCTAGTGAGTTGCATTAACCCAACATGATTGCGGCACGCCAATAGTTTTCAAGATGGTAACGAGAACCATCACCAACAATTACCTTTATATGCTAACTGTTTGTCATTTTTTTGCTTTAAATATTCCATTATATTTTTTCATTTGTGATTGCCTCTCAAATCCTATTCTTCTTTTGTTTCTTGCATCTTTAGAAGATTTATGTTAATATTTTTGCCTGCTTTGTGGTCCTCCCATTATTATTCAAGGTTTGTTTTTTAGGTTTCTTTTCTTCTTCAATCTGTACGGGCTTCCTCCGAATTGGGTTTGACAGTTGTTTTTTGTTTCTTAATATTGGTGTACATAATGGCTCTGTTTCCGAAGTGAAACCCCATATATATAGCATAGATGATGTCTTCTGCAGTAATCATATTTCATACCTCAATTTTCTATTCTTTTTCATATTCTATGAAGAACATGTGCTAATTTGGAACTTATGGATTATGGCGGTATGAAGGTATTTTCAATGCTAGATACACGGAGTTTGTGCCATGCTTCGGCTACTTGTTCAATGTTCAACAAGTGTGCAATAGATCCATTGTGCTATGCCAATATTGACTTAACATCAACTGTGCCAAAGGTCAATAATGCAATCGTGGGCATGATGATTCAGCGGGCAGGGAAAAACCTTCAGTGAGATCCTTTGTACTTACTCAGCTAAGAATGTGCATTTAAAAGCATTATCTTACTCAATGGCCTTTGATTAGTTGGATTCATGCATCCTTGCTCATGATTCTGAATACATAAAGTTTGCACTTGTAGAATAATCATATCTATGTCCACAACAGATTGCTTTTTATTACATTTTTAACAAACTATCTGAGAGAAAGAAATACATAACATTTTCCCTGACATTCAGTCCATGTTTGACAGCGATAGATGGTGTCATTTGTCAGCTCTCTGAATTTGTTGCAGGTGAAGATCAAAACCTAGTCCTTCCAGGTCGATAAGGTTGTGCTAGATATAACATTATCGAACTCTAATGCAAAGAGTCCACAAATTTGAGCAAGAGAGGTGATGCAAAGGGTATTGGTTTAGTAATTATTTACTGGTTTAAGGGAAGAATGGTGCATGGCCAACAAACATGCGCATATGTATCTTGATTCTTGAGATGTAAAGCATATAAACAAGTGAATACAATCCACATACAAACAATATCCAGCAATTCATATTCCCTCTACTATAAGTTCGGGGGTCTTTCTCAAATTAAGAATTCATTATTATTCAGAGAATATGTGCAGTTGTTAAGGGAGTTTGTCAAGCTAGCTACAAACCTAATTTTGAAACTATGATTCACTCATGATAGAATGATCTCATGTGAAGATGAGATGGCAGTCTTATGTGAATGCAGTGAATTTACTCTCAGCATATACATCATGATGCAACAGGCTATTGATCCTTAGGAATAATTTATGCTAAGATAATGTGAGTCAATTTTCATGCAGAATAGGTAAATTGCATTTAAGCATAGTTATAGTTAACATTTAACAGTCCTGCACTTCAAACTACTTTATACTATGGATAGTTGCATTCAAATCTGTATCAATCCTCTGCATAAGCATGTGATATGGGCCATTAGATCAGTTGCTGATCAAGAATCTTGAGGTTGTAAGATAAAAAGAAAAGGTAATTTCCTTAACGCAAGGATACTTCACAGTTGTTATCTTAAATAAATGTGTGGGGGGCGAGAGCCATACTTTGCGTCACATGCTTTGAAAGAAACCATTTGTTTAGAACTGTTAATTGCTTTATATATTGATCTTTAACTTATATGTTCTGATGTTTTCCTGTCTTTAAGATATGCCAAAGATGTCTCTTGGGGAGTTGTTAGCGAGTTACATAAGCTTTATTTCTGAATTATCCATATGTATAGTGTGGAGTCTTGCCAGCAATTTTTAGTCTAATTTTCTTTCGATGTCCCATCGTTTAATATCGGAAGAGCCGCTGATAATCGATTGATTTGTTGTGAGTGTAGCTAGTGAGTACTTGGACTTCAGGTCAGTCGTTGAACAATATGTTTAAAGGTGCCTGATGACATTCACGTGTCTGACAGGTCAGAGAGAAGCATGTGTCTTGGGAACTTGTCTAGACTAATCACTAAATTGGAGATTTCTTCTCGTAATGCAAAGAGCTTTTGACTGTGGGTTATGGAATAAATGAAGTACATTAATAATTTGGGTTTTGTAGACTTACCCCCCAAAATTATATGCTATTTAGTAAGTCACCTCCCTTTTAATCGTTATTAGACTTATTCCCCCATTCCGTCCAAATCCGTCAGTCAAACATATTTGACTGCTATTCCACTATTCTAGGCTGTTTAGTGGTCCATTTTACCCCTCGTTGCGAACAAATTCAATCTTCAAGAAGAAGATGAAGAAGAAAATCCCCAAATTTGGTATTAAAAGACCGATTCATGAGGAAGAACTTCATCTTCTTCCTCATATCCAGTGTCAAGAATCCATTCACAAGAGATCGTGGGGAAGAACCCATTCGTGAAAAAAAAAGATGAACGAGGAAGAACCCATTTGGGAGGGGAAAAAATGAATCCATTTGAGACGAAGAATAAGGAAGAAAATGAAACCCATTCGAGGGGAAGAAACTCAATCGCAAGAAGAAGTAAACATATTCATGAGGAAGGAATCCATTTGGAAGGAGGAGATGAAACCCATTTGTGAGGAAAAAGATGAAATACATTCGTGAGTAAAGGATGAAACACATTCGTGATGAAGGTACCCATTTAGGAGGAAGAAGATGAGACCCATTAGTGATGAAGGAAGCCAATCTGTAGGAAAAAGATGAAACTAATTCATGAGGAAGTAACCCACCCGGGAGGAAAAGATGAAGATCTTCCCCAAATCCTCAAATTCCTAAGATGAAAATCTTTCCCAAATCCTTAAATACTTGGGAGGTAGAAGATGAAGATATCCCCCAAATCCATCGAATCTCAAAATTTTAATACTAATTTTGGGCAATTTTTCTTCATCTTTTTCTTCCAAGATTGTGTTCTTGATGGTGAGGGGCAAAACGGTCTAATAAAAAACCTAGGAGGGTGGAGCAACAGTCAAACATATTTGACTGACGGAATTGGATGGAATGGGGGGTTGAATGTAATAACGATTAAAAGGGGTGTGACTTGCTAAATAACATATAATTTTGGCCTTTTTGGGTGGGTAAGTCAAATTTGCCCTAATAATTTCTACTGTTCATGTCAGTGAGATACAATATGCAGCTAGAAAGTTCCCTGATGACATTAGAAGGTTTCACAATTCCAAGAGAAACATAGATTTGTCTGCAGAACAGAAATTGGACGAGAGAAACATATGGTATATTCTTTCTTTGGAGCAAGTAGAGGTGGCTGTAAGGTTATGTAGATTAATCAATTAAGGAATGCAACATGAAACTTTTTGCATGCAAGAGTAAGGCAATGCATGCCTCAAGGTTCATAGATAACTGATGCGCCATATCATTTTATACCGTTAGCAACTTGAGAGTATTTGAGTAAGCTCTGGACATGCAAAATTGAAGTGATATATCATTGAACATGAACCCCCAAGTATCCCGGGTAACTCTATTACACAGTTGTCGTGTGAAGTAAGAAACTTGATTTAGCAATAACTAAATCATGCAACAACATATAGCAGGATGACCACCTGTATTCAAGTTATCAAATGTTAGAAGGTTGCATTATGTTTCAGTTTTTATCTCCTTTAACTGCTCCAGAAAGTCCACTGGATGATCGGCATCTCCTTTTGGAGAAGAGGAACTGGAGGATTACATATGGATGTTATCGGCATGCAAGGTTTTAAATTCTATTGCTTTTGTTAGATTACAGTAGTTAAGTTCATGCGTAGTTTGTGATTAAACATTAGATTGCAGACATATTCTAGATAAACAATTACAGCATGTTGAATCATGCTACCAGAAATTTAGTGAAGATCAGAAGAGGATAACGAAGTAGCCAAAGGTAAGAGAAAAGGAGCATAGAAATACAACCATTAAAAAGAAAAGAAATAGCGTGGAAGAACCAACAGGGATGATGGAAGCAAGGTCGAGAAGAAATGAGATAAAAATTGGTAAGATAAGAAATGAATGGACAGAAGTGCAAGAAGGAAGTTCACGTGGTTTTATTCTTGTTTTTTGCAGTCCAATAGTTATTCAGAAATACTTGCAAAACAAAAAAGTTATTCAGAAATGGGGAGAAGGAGCACACTCGTAGGAAAGTTGTGTTCAATATTTCATCAATAGTAACTTCTGATGTGGTTAGCTTCCAAATTAACCCCACATAGAATATTGTTTCTCACAGGGAGTACAAAAATTTACGCCTTTTGGCATATACGCTGAAGCGAAATTTTTACCTATTATTGATTTTTGTGCTAGAGTCAAATATTCCTCATAATTCACTTAGCTAACCTCAACTAGTTGGATCTGATCTGAATGTAGTTACCTCTTGATAAAATTGTAATGGATTGCCCACATTAAACTTTTAAGCAATGATCAGAACAAGGTAAGTACGCTAGAATAGTAGTTGATGTAAAAGAAAGAATTGCCAGGAATCATTTTGCTAAACATACCTTTAGTTAATCTAGTGAAGTCGCTATGATAGTCAAGAGCTTGACTAATGACATGTTACTGTGATGAGAAAAAATACGACAATGACCAATCAAGACTTTGATTATAATTGGATTTTGAACAGAAAATGTAATAAATTATATGGCCATGTGATTGTCTCCATGAGCTTATTCACTTTTATTTGCTTCTGCATATGGTTATTTCCTTTTTAGATTTCCATAACTGATAAATGTTGATTCAACTTTATAATTCTGTTCTGTTTTGACTTTTGCTAATAACACTGTCTAGGTTGGATAGCCTGGATGTTAATTCTATGAACGATGAAATTTTCAAGTTAATGATCAGCCATGCATATATGTGCGTTTGGTTATACACTGCATTTATGACCGTCAAATTTTCTAACTTGGCTTCCTCAAAATGTTTGCCTTCAAAATGTATACCAGTCACTATGACTGGATTACATTGCTGCACTTTGAGGAGTACACACATCAACTGGTCAACTATAAGTATTATATTTTCAACATGTTGCGAGAAACTATTGTGCAATATATTGGGTAGATTGATACATTGTTTGTACTTTGTATCTATGTCCTTTGTGTACAATCACCTCCTCTTTTATAACCTGAACCGTTGTGTAGGCCTACACTCAGAATCCTTTCCACCTTCCCTTCCACCACATGTACATAAGTGCATTATCCTTTTATATTTATACTAGCACAATATGCCATCCTTAAGTGAAAATTTTGTCATTTCTATTTTTTTTAAATGCTCAGCTCTTCTCTAAAACAGGTCACTCAAGCTTGGCACATGGCCTAGTCCATCTTCTGCGGCAGAACTTACTCTACCCAGATCCTATACCAGTAGAAATCCTACATTAGGTCTTTCATGGAACGAAAAGAGACCCATGCAAGGGAGGGAGTCATCTGTTCTTACTAGGTTCTGCTTGTTGGCTTTAAGTTTGGATGGTGGTGTTGCAGGGTATGGAGGAATTTGGTTTCAACCAGTTAACTTTTAGTAATATTTTTTTGTCATCTTTTGGTTGGAATCCTTTGTTTGTTTTTTTTTTTTTTTTGGTCTCTAGATGTTTACTTCTTCTTCTTCTTCTTTCTTGAAGGGCTGTATTAAGGAGGTTGCACCTTTATAATATTGATAAAATGGATAGTTCTGCACTTTGCGTAGCAATATCAGCCTGCCAATCTCTCCTTGATTTGGAAGTGATTGGCCTGTAAGTATATTCATGTATACATATCTTTTGTTTTATATCTGTTTGATAGGCCTCAGTTCAGTAAGTCATGAATATAGATTCATATTTTGAATTGCATGAACTTAGAATCTCCTACTTGGTGAAAAATGAAATTATACACTGTTTGGCAGTACACGAAGCACTGCATTTGCTTTTATGCCTTTTTGTTTAATGTGTTTCACTGTATACAAATAACTCATGTTTTTAAATTTAAGGTTTATAGTGGTTTGTTTAAATATGTTCTCCATATAGTGACCAAATTGTAATTGTTCTTGTGACTTGCAATACTTGTTCTTTTCACATTATTTCCTCTGCTCCCAGACCTACAAATCAACTTCATTGTTTATGAATAGCTAATTATCGTACTCTTCATCTATGGCATGTCATTGAACTTTTAATAAAATGATTAAGATGAACTTATGGGATCAAGTTTTAATATATTTTCATTATTTACTGGTGTTGAAATAGGGGCAAGTCAGTCTTTTCCTCACCTTAGGTGACTGGTCCCTGATTATAAATTAATTAGAATCCTGCACTGCCAGAGACTAAAATCTCTCTCTCTCTCTCTCTCTCTCTCTCTCTCTCTCTCTCTCTCTCTCTCTCTACTGTGCTACCAGCCATGGATAATTGTTCCAGAGCATCTGGCTTAAGTTTGCATGCCTTACATTGTGAGGTCCATGTACATTGAAGTCATGTCTCAAAAGTATTTATAATTTATGGCAATGAAAGAGAAACATGTGTCTATGCTCATTACAACAGGGTTTCTTTTTTTATCACACGTAAGTATTTTGTGTCGTGCATGTTGTGTTAGGATTGTGCGCTAAATTCAATCTAGTCTGACATCAGAATGAAAAACATTTTAATGTAGGATAAAGTCTAGCGTCTCAGGGTCACACATCACTTGTCAGTTCATCATAGTTGAGTGGGTGGCAGGTGTCATGGTTTATCCATGTAGCACGCTCGTACACGGGAGATTATGAAGAGCACCTATAGTCTATTTCGGTCCAGTCATAAGTGAATCTAGGCACTTAAACTGTAGCACATGGGACACCTTAAGATGACTTGTCTCGATCGTCGGATCTGTTGTGCATTAGGTGTGTTTGGAACATACAGAATGGACCGATAAAGCTGCCACATATCAGTCAGATGCACTCATTGCTAAAAAAAATCAGAACCTCTAAATTCTGTGGAAATGGTGAACTCGGATGCAAATGAATGTTTTGATTTGCCAATGAGTGAGATCTTTCTCAGTCAACATCTCACATTCTGTGGTATCTTGCACAAGGGTTATGGGGCATTGGGGATACACACTAGCCAAAAATAGAATCCATGCACTACAGAGTAAGATATCCCCTTTAGAGTGGTTTCTGTCATGTATCATTCGAAAAGTTCTGAGCTCATGTTTATCTTATAAAAGGGTTATTGAAATGTTTTACTGCATTAAAACATAATATTCCCCATTAAAAGTTCTCTAGTTAGTGATCTAAGTAGAATAAGTCTGAGACTTAGATAGTAGGGTGAATGTTAAGTGGGTGGACAGTCAAACCTCTGGCAGTCATTAAGAGGTCCCACTTGTCATTCGGTGGATATCGTAGATAGGGAGTATCCTTTAGAGTGGTTTGATACTTTGACGTAAGAGTAAAATTGTAAACTTCCGCAAAATAGGAATATTTCAGTTGCTCTCTTTGAGTGGAATCATGAGCAACTAGCCAGCAAATCAGGCATGGGATGCCAAGATGAGTGTATCAGTTGAGCTTTTGCTTGAGGAGCCATAGTGCCCACTCCCGTGCTCAATGCGAGATCGTATTATTACATGAGTCTAGGGCTGCAACTCGGTCGGGTTGGGGGTCAACCCAAGCCCAACCCAAGTACAAGAACCCCTCAACCCTAACCCAACCCAACCCAACCTCCAACTTGAGATGACCAGCCCAAGCCTAACCCAAGCAAAAAATTTCAAGCTCGGGTTAGCCCAAGTTGGTAGGACATGACATGTTGTGTGGGTTCGAGTATACTTATTTTCAATCATGTTTAAAATTTTGACCTTTGCAGATCAAAAACTAAATAATAACTTATACTGACTAACACTACTATACAACTTTTGTTATATTTTTATTCATACAATTTACTGCATCATCAAATAATGTCTATATTTTATAAGCAAGAAGCATATAAATAATATGAGACAGGGCAAAACAGATGGTTGTGATTGCGACCCCTCAACATATGAATACTAGAGATGGCTGTGATTATTACCTATATATATATCACAAACATACATGAGTGCTCGGGTTTTGGTTGGGATAGGTTGCCCGACCCCTCAACCCGAGCCCAACCCGAATTCAACTCGGCTTGTATTTTTTCAACCCTAACCCAACTCAATCTTCAAATACATCAACCCAAACCCATCCAAAACTCGGGTTGGGCTTGGGTTGGGTCGGGTCCAACTCGCCCAAGTTGCAGCCCTACATGGGTCCAAGCCGACTCCACATTCTAAACATAAGTCCACCAATTGTGCTCGCTGCTCACACTAGTGGTCTATAATGAATGTCACATTGGGTTCAACGATGAAGTCTAACCTGTATGGAACCCAAAATTGCTAAATTATGTGGGCCATGGGGCCCATGACCGTTAACTGGGCTACATAAGAAGGCAAGGATTAGGTTGCTATGGTTGCTTGTGGATGACCAAGTGGTTCCATACATAGAACCTTAGAGCTGACCACAAGTGGGAATTTGTGCTCTCATCATGTGGAGCACATGTTCCTTGTATGGAACCAGTTAGCTGTCCATCAATGTGTATGCGTGCATTGGTTTATACTTATGGTTCCATACTCTTCTCCATCTTTTCTCTAAAGGAAGTTAGGTATAGCAAGGGGAAATAACGGTCAAATCTTGCAGAATTTGGTGGGAGAGCCAAAATCCTATATACATCCTCCCAAGGGCCGGCGGCTCGAGAGGCCAATACTCTTCTCCTTCTAGTCGTGCCCCTCCTCTATCCATCACCTTGACCACTATGAAGCACTGACACAGGTACGACGACACGATACGACTTGGACACGGCGACACGATATTTTCTTAAAAAGGCAGAACACGACACGGCTTGGACACGATAATTAATATATATAATTTTATATAAATAATATATATGAAAACTACATAGAGATGCTTAATTTCGAAGAAGAATTCATAAAGCATACTCCACGTAGATGGGAAATAACTTGATGATTATGTTTAAGAAATTTCAATGGTAGCACCGTAGCACAATACCTCCATTTGTCAACTAGTAAATTTCCTCTTATGTTAGTTTCAATCTAATCAAAACTGAAATGAAGGGGGCAAAATGTAGTTTATTAACTATGGGGTCAGGTTTGGCACTATGGGATCATTCTCTTTAGAGGTCATAAGGGTAATGACAATCGTCCAATAAAGTCCACAAATTCCACCAAGTTTTAGAATTATTGCTAAAAAATTATTTTAATATTTGTAAGAAAAAACCCATTAATTATATCCTCTGAGGTTATAACCTCAGAAGATATAGGTTAAAGCCAAAGATTAATCACGGCCATCCATTACACCCAACCCCAAATATATCATCCAACTCAGACCCCTGATCAAATGCAATGAACGGTTGTGTCGTGTCGGGGCCTTGTCTGAGCCATGTCCGGGACAAAAAAGAACCCCAAGACACTTCAGAGCCGTGTCCGACACGTGTCTGAGCCGTGTCCGACACTGACACGGGGCCCTCCAAGAAGTTTCTGTGCTTCATAGCTTGGCCGTGACCCTCTAGTGCACGGGTTGGAGGCTCTACTTGTTGGTAGTGAGCTTCATTATGCCCGGGATGATGCATCTTCTAAGTTGTGTATGTGTATGTGAGAGAGAGGGTGTGATTGAGAGAGATAGAGATGAAAGAGGTGAGGAGTAAGGTTGGTTCATGGTGGATAGGTCCCATCATCTCGGACAAAGAAGAATCATTCACGAGTAGCATAAGGAAGAAGATCCATGGGTCGTCTTCAACATCCCTGCTAAGTTGTCTTCAACAAAAGTACGTGACGAACTGATGAAGAAAAAGGTGACATCGATTCATCGACACACGAATCGACGAAGGTACCTCAAGAAGGACCCTCGGTTAACCTTGCAATTCCTATAAATTCGGATTGGTTTGTTTGATTAACATTTAGTTGTATAATGTATTATTTTCATGTGTTTTCATTTATTTATCACAACGTATAGTTCCCATTGAGTATTATTCATTAGGATCACACCATCTTCATATCACGAACTAGTTTGGACTAGTTGTCGTGATCTTAAAGTAGTGTAGTCAAGGCGTCGCCTAGGCTATCGCCCAGGCATTTTGGACCTCCGACCGCCTAGGTTATGGATTCTAGGCGACCGCCTAAGCACCTAGGCATTGCCTAGGCACCTATTTAATAATTGGTTTCTTTTTAAAAAAAATTAGTCGGGTTCAAATTGAGTTTTCTTGGATCTCGTTTGGTTTTATAGGGTCCATGTTGCTTTATAGATGGCCAACACCATGCCATCATTAATAGGGAAAAAACTATTGTGTCCATGTTCTCAAGGTTTGAAGAAGAAAAAGGCATATAAGGATGACTCATATAAGAGTGACAATGATGTAGATGGTTAGGTGATTTAGATGAGTAATTTTAATTGTTTTTTTTTTTTTTGATTCGTGGATGTAAAATGTTCAAAAATATAATAGATTACCTAATATGATTATGTTTATGCTTATGACATTTGCTTGAATTTATTATTATGATAGGGTTATGTTTCTCTTTCTGATATGTGATTCATATTTGTTGCAATATATAATCATTGTGGTTGATATGTGATTCCTATTTGCTGCAATAATAATGGTTTTGTAGGTTATCATACGCTCCGTATCATACCCATTATCAAATATTATTATTTTGACTGTATCTATCTCTAGAAATTAAATTTTACTATGCATAAACCATAAATTACTTATGTATATATATTACTTATATTTATTTAATATGTTTATTTTTTATCGCCTAGGCCTCGCCTCGCCTAGGCAGACCAAATCGTCTAGGCATTGCCTTGAGTCTTAACTACACTGTCTTAAAGTATGGTGATGAGGTCTAGTAGGTAGCGATTGATGACAGTTGCAAACTTGGCTTCAAGTATAGAGAGATGTTCTCATGTAACTTCCAATCATAGTAGCAAAGGGGCTAAGACGGATGCATTGTAATGGATGGAAAATTTTGACGCCCAACATTTGCATGCATGGATACCATCTTTCCATGGCCACCTTGTGGTAAGTATGTGTTTGCCTATGTGACCAGTTGTAGGATCCAATGGATAAGTCTTTTATTCATTTCAGATGTTGTGGCTTGGGCTGAGTTCGGAGCGATAGGGAAGGATGTAGTAGTTGTCCAAAAAAGGACAAAACCAAGTACTTGGTTGGCCGAGTCCGTAAAAACCAGGATAGTTTCCCTATACATTAGGTCAGACTGATGGTCTTGCTGGGGATTCCTCCTATCATCTAGTATCGGACCATCAGTTCATGTTAGCTTACTTTTCCTGAAACAGGTAGGTGCTTGGATCACACTGGTAATGTGGCGATAGTAATATATGATTAGTTATGTTATTTGCTATATAGGTTAAACTGTCTTTATAAATTTTAGGAAGCGATTTTGATGCATATGTAGTTAAGTATATATGTAATTGATCATGGTAGCTAACAAATGCATGTATAGGCAACTAGTCCTAAAAAGTAGGAAGCTTCATTGTGATTTAAATAGCATATTCATGCATGATGGATAATTAAATATATGTATGTTCATAGAAAATGATATAGGTCTGTGAAGCATATGGCTTTATCTATGAGTTTGCTGCGGTTTACCTGCAATGATGAACATTCTGCTCTCTCTCGTGCCTGCGTGCATGTGTGTGTGTGTGCGCGCGTGCGCGTGCTCCCGCACACATAGCTTAGTTTTAATGGAAGCATTAGTTGATAGAAGATCCTTGGCTTTGTGAACAGACACATTGAGCTGAAGCGAACATTGGACTCTGTGAGCACACACTGTCACTTCATAGAGCGTTTGTTCTTTGAGTCCTCTGAAACTGGTATGCCATCATGTTTTTTCTCTTCAAAATTTCCTTCTCTGTACATACTCTATTTTGAACCTCATTATAATTTCTTTCTTATTAGGCAGAGATGATAGTTTGAAGTCCTCAACTTGTATTGATCTGGGAAGTGGATGTCCTCATCTAATGTCATTGGCCCTTAGAGGATTCAAGCTCCATGATCATAAAGTTCGTATACTGGTTAAGGTAAGTTTCTATTTTTTTCCCACCTTTTTTGTGTTGAAGACCTGAAGTCTTTTCTCGATGCTTTCTAACCTATCTGACCAATTGCGAATTCTAACCATGCGCGCTCTTAGTATTTCTGTCAAGTCAGATCATTAAGGAGGTCTACTTAAAAATGGGTGCTCTAAATCAGTGGAAACTGACCAGAAAAGATCTCCTGCCATTCGTTATCTATTACATATTACTTCTCGTCGGCTTTATGTTGGCTTGAAACCTTGAATTTTCAGCTTCTTTACGCAGGAGAAATTGGTTTTGTAGGGATTTCGTAATCTCAAATTTCTTGATTTATCAACATCATACTCGATTACTGGAACCTTTCTAAGGTTTGAATTTTTTTACGTTTTTTAATTTTGTTCATTCTAAATGTTCTATTTCGAGCCATATTTCATAACTTCAGTAGCATAGGAACCTTGGCAACGGCACGAATACAAGTGTACTCGAGGTCTTGATATTACGTGACTGCATGCATCTCAAAGAAGTGAGGCTCCATACCCTCCACCCACTTTATCCGAATGAAGACAATTTTTTTACTAGATTAGATTTTATTCAGGTGGAAGTTGCGCGGTTTGTATCTGCTGTGCTTGCTGGAGACTGCAAACTCCTCAGACATTTGGTAGGTAGTCAGGGAATCACTTTTTTTTTTTGGTAGATCATCAGGGTATCACTGAGCTTTCACTACCTGAAAACAAACCTACTGGTAATTGGGATGCATATAGTTGTTTGTTAATGCTTGGAGCTTTGACTTCTGAACAGGATATATCCAACAAGGATGGTCTTTCTGCTGAAGAAGACTGGAATAATAGATGCTATAACCCCAGGTCACCAGCTCCATCCAATGTTTCCATCTCTTGTACAACCGGAACTTATTCTTGCTAATCATTTTGTTTCCGCCTGCAGTTGTATTCCCATATCCCGAGTTTTGGAAGAAAGGCCTGATTTATGTTTACTTGCCAAATTCCCCCAAGATGGCAGGTATGTTTACTTGCCAAATTCCCCCAAGATGGGAGCTCTCTCTCTCTCTCTCTCTCTCTCTCTCTCTCTCTCTCTCTCTCTCTCTCTCTCTCTCTCTCTCTCTCTCTCTCTCTAACAAATCTTTCCATTTATGCTGTAGCTTCATTGAGATCGATCGCACGAGTGATGGTGAAGTTAGCAGCAACACCAGCTCACAGATGATGTCTTCTCCAGCACTTGATATTTTCATAAGCTCATCAAACAGTAGCTATAGCAGTGATCAGGGGAGTGGGAATGAAGATGTTCATGATGCCAATCTTGCATACTATGACGGGGATAGCTTTGATGAACTGGAGTTCCTCTTTACTTAGTGAAGTGGGAGATGGGTCAATGCAAGCTGATGCAGAATGGGTCGGCCAAATGAGGTATTTTCTCTCTCCTTCAGATTTCTATTTATATACAAGTATTGCATTAAGTGATGTTTTAGATGCTGATGTTTAACAAAGGTTTCCACCAACTGTTTGTACAGCTATTGCGTGGGAGCCCTTTCTTGTAATTTCCTTTGTTTATCTTGTTTGCCATGTATGACAAAAATCAATGAGTGATGTGTGACCATGATATACATGTGAAACACTTGACCCTGTATGACAAAAATCCCACCCAATCCTTGTGCTCTCATGTTTGCCATCGTTCCTCGATGATGAATTGAGGAATTCTCATTTGGAATTCATTCAATCCAGTGCTAGGTCACCCTCAAATACAAGCTTATCCAAATATCAAAGCATAATATTATGTAGCAAGGTTCTAAAAAGCGTTAGGCGCTAGTCGGGCGGTGGGACCTAGACGTTTTGACTATTTTTAATTATTTTAATTATTATGATATTATATATAATATATATGTTTTAAAAGTATTATAAATTCAAGATTATCTCAACTATTATTTTAAAGAACAAGTATTATCTACTCCTCGCTCCTTCCTTTCCTTCTTATTGATGATCTTGGCATTGAATTGGACATAGACTAGGTTAAAAAAGAAGAAAGAAAGCCTAGCCCGCCTGGACCGCCAAGCCCGCCTAAACCTGCCTGGGCCCTCTTAGATCCGCCCAGTCCGCCTAGGGGCCTGGGCCGCTTTTTTGCATCACCTAGGAGCTAGGCTAGGCGGGGGGGGACCTTCTACCGCCTTGGCGTCGCCTAGGCCGCTTTTTAGAACATTGCTATGTAGTCGACATTCTGATATTTGGCACTACCCTAGACGACACCAAAAATTGAGGGCCAACGGCTAAAACCATAAACTCTGAATCCTAGCGGCTAGTAACATCCACCATTCAAAGAAAACTCAACGGCCAGTGACGATAGCCGGTTTAATGGGACTTTAAATGGCCATTGAAACCAAAACAACCAAACCCCAAAATTAATATTAAATATATCATTTTGTTTTTAACTTTCTCCTAACAATGCCCCACTAGTTTCAACTAGTGTTTTTTTTTAGAATTGATTAAAAAAATTCAAGTAAATTAGAGGTGCTTGGTAACACTGTACTATGTAATAGGTGGAGGAGTCTTTCAGATTTGAACTTCCACTTAGTGCTGACAATTTCGGTAACTCTGAATCCTAGCGGCTAGTAACATCCACCATTCAAAGAAAACTCAACGGCCAGTGACGATAGCCGGTTTAATGGGACTTTAAATGGCCATTGAAACCAAAACAACCAAACCCCAAAATTAATATTAAATATATCATTTTGTTTTTAACTTTCTCCTAACAATGCCCCACTAGTTTCAACTAGTGTTTTTTTTTAGAATTGATTAAAAAAATTCAAGTAAATTAGAGGTGCTTGGTAACACTGTACTATGTAATAGGTGGAGGAGTCTTTCAGATTTGAACTTCCACTTAGTGCTGACAATTTCGGTTTGAAGTCTTACACACATAGTACACTAAACCAGGTTCATAGTGGATTAGCGCATTCCAGTGTTACTACATTGCTTCTTCATGAGAGTTATTAGGGAATAGCTCGATTACCAGTCGGGGCCCCACGACTACTCATATAAGTGAGTCCTCCAGGGATACCTGTGACAGGTTGGTACCTCGTAGAATACCGCATTGGGCTCATTCTGTGAAATTCCCTTCCTAGACCGTCAAACCTAAGAGCACATCATCGTAGTGATGGGGAGGTGTAGATACTCCAAAAATTGAGCTCCCCCACTAGTCACTTAGTCAGCTTGTGTATCAGACTCAACCTTGAGACCCCATAGCCGATATCAGGTCGGGTACGGTTTGTCAAGTACACAAGTGAACCTATAATCTTTGAATATCTATCTTGTGAGATTGGCTCACATAAGTTCTTATGTTGGACACTAGAATCATAAGGTGAAGCCAATGGTGTGTAACTTAGAATTCCCAAAATTCTCGATCGGTTTCTCGGTAGATTGAGACTGAGAAAAGGAAGATACCAGTAAATGTATGGGATAACTTCATTCTTAGTATTGGGTCAGCTTGGCCTAAATCTTTCATATCAAAGTTCTTAGAAGGAGATGTTTTGATACCTAGGACAACATCTTAGGTGGTGCCAAAGATCATAATGTCTGTCTACATACAAGAAAAGTGTCACAAACTCCTAAATGATCTTTTTCCATCATTCTAAAAATAAAAAATCCAATACCCACTCCTACCCTTGAATGAAACCTAATGTTATATGGAAAATTATTTTAGGTAATTTTGATTTTTTTTTAATGGTAGTTAATTTGGAGCCCTGAATTAATCGGCATTACTCGAGCTTGCTATCTCTTCCTGTAAACCACCCACCCCACCACTCCTCATCCCATTCGCACATGTGCATCGCACATGCGCAATTCTATTTCTGTAGCAAGAAAATTTTAGAAGACAAAGACTGCAAAAACAAGAAAAAAAGTCTCATTCAATTCACACCAATAATCAATACATTAAACAGTGTCCTAATTGACTCTTTCTTATCTCGAGGCAATAGGGAAAGAAAGGCAAATCAAAACTACTATATGACTCGGAAAAAAGAGACTAATAATGTGAGGTTTTTTTTTTATCAAGGAGGATTCAATGAGAAGGGATTTTTTTCAAAATAATATTTAAAAAATAAATATCTAATTTACTAGCGTTGGATTGAAAGTATTTATCAGTTTAGTACTCTGACAGCCACGTGGCATGTCAGTGCTGTAAAGTGAGTCGTGATATTATTTTTTTTTCTGTTTCAAGTAGAACATGGTATTTGGATTACAGGGTTTAAACTAGGGGTGGCAATGGGTCGGGTCGGGTCGGGTTGAGACATGTATAATAAGGGCAAAACACCCAATCCGAACCCGACCCGTTTAATAACTGGTCAAAAACTTAAACCCAAACCCGACCCGCCTAATAAACGGGTTGACCCGACCCGACCCGTTTAACCCGTTTACTAAACGGGTCGGGTCGGGTCGGGTTGGCTCGGGTTGGGTCAACAGAACCCATGTAAACCTGTCGGGTTGGGTAAAGACCAGTCGGATTGGGCCGGGCTTGATCGGGTTGGTTCGGGTTGGGTCGGGTTGACACGATCCATTTGTTAAACGGGTCAAGTCGGGTCAATCGGGTTATAAGTACAAACCCGAACCCGACCCATTAAATAAACGGGTCAATCGGGTCGACCCGTTTATGGCCCGAACCCGTTTAGGCCAAACCCAAACCCGCTAACTTCGGGTCGGGTTCGGGTCGGGTTGGCGGGTCGGGTCAAGAATTGCCACCCCTAGTTTAAACCCAGTATTCTGGACTCCAAGTTTAACCGAAGCCCCCCTTATATAAGGTTTCCATACTTAGTCGTTTTCTCGTTGGATCGTTGGATTTTCAGCACTCGGACGCACATTGGAAGGGTAAAATTTCAGCACTCATGGCTGATATACTCCTGCAGTATGCACGCCAATCTGCACAAGCTAGAGTGGGACCCAGCACATTGTGTGGAGTGCAGATAGGGGTGTAAAAAATACCCGTAGGCCCGAACCCGGCCTGAACATATCATGGGCCGGGCTCGAGCCGCCACCTTGAGCCCGAAGCCCGACCCGGCCCGAAAGGAAGCCCAATTACTAGGCCCGATATAATAACTGTGTCCTTATATATATATATATATATATATATATATATATGGGGAGGGATACTCTCACTAATCAATAATTACTAATGAGAGTTACTAAAGATGTCAACCATCCGATCAAAAGCAACAGATGACTGAGATTGATCCTCAATCTCAGTCGATTGCCCCATGCCCCGTCTGCCCCTCTCTCTCTCCTCCGTGCCCCGTTTGCCTCTCTCTCTCTCCTCCGCACGAGCCCCGACCCCGGCTCCAGCTCCGGCTCCGGCAACCCCAGCCGGCGACACCGACCCCCCCGACCCCGGCTCCGGCGCCGATTGCTCCGGCCCCGAGCTTTCCCTTCTCCGGCCCCGGCCCCGGCCCCAGCCCCAGCCCCGATCGCACTAGACCTTCCCCCCCTCCCCCCTGGGCTCTGGCCATACCTTTCGGCGGCGAAACCGGTAGCCCCGACCGGCGACAGCAGCAGCCCCGATCGACCCTCCGGCAGCCCCGACCACCCTTCCCCTCCGATTCCGGCGCGCCGGAGCCGGAGGGGAAGGCGGTCGGGGCTGCCGGAGGGTCGATCGGGGCTGCTGCTGTCGCCGGCCGGGGCTGCCGGTGTCGCCGCCGGAAGGGAAGGCCGGAGCCCATGGGGGAAAGGTCGGGGTCGGGAGGGGGTCGGGATCTGCACTGCGAGAGAGAAAGAGAGAGAGAGAGGGGAGATTTTAATCCGACCCATCCATATGGATACGGATGGCCAGGATCATTAGTAAGAAGCCATTAGTAATAGTCCATTAGTGAGAGTATCCCTCCCCTCTATATATATATATATATATATATATATATATATATATATATATATATATATATATATATATATATATATATATATATATATATATATATATATATATATATATATATATATATATATATATATATATATATATATATATATATATATATATAAACCTGGGTAAATTAAACATAAAAAAAAACTTGGTACAGTGGTTATAGCTTCTCTAAGTTCCTTCGAGGTTGAGGTTTCAAACCTTACAGGTACCAGCCTTTTTTTATTAAAAACCATTTTTTTTAGCCGAAACCCGGCCCGGCCCAAAATTCCAAATATATGTATACCCGGGCTCAGACTCTTGGCCTGGCCCAACAAACCTGACGGGCCCGAAGTGTTTTAGGCCCGGCCCGTTCGGTCTGTTTTACACCCCTAAGTGCAGACGGCTGCTTGGCGTGCACAGCGCAGGAGTACAGAAGCCATGAGTGCTGAAAAATTGAATTTTCACCATTGGGATGCGACCTAATCGCTTTTTTCACAATTATGGAATTAAATCAATTTTTTTTTTAAAAAAAAAAAGGATCAGGAGGAATTTGATGAAAGCAAACGTAGTTTATGTTTTATTACAGGGATCTAATAAATGGAGCTAATAAATTCTACGGTGTATTTCCTTCCGCTTTGTAGTGGAGGGCCTCCCTCTTGCCTTGCCTTAGTTGCGAGTCTTCGAAAGTGTGGGTTATTAAAAGTTGGGGCAATTATCTCGCGACTTTTGATCGATCCTTGGTGTATCTTGTACTGGCGCACTATGGGATGATGTACTAACCATATGGTCCCTTCCAAACAGAAAACAAAAAAAATTATAAAACAATTTTGTTAGTTGCTTGTGGTGTAGTATTTTAAAAGGTGGGTCTATATACCGCTCACGAAATACCAAAGACATAACTTATAAATTTGAAGAAATACCTAGCATGTTCCCTCTACATCCTTTTTTTTTTTTTTTTTGGCTATCGGCAACCTCCACCCGCTTCGGCCGTCACCGGCCATGTGCAGTCCACCACCCGCCTCCGATGCTGGCAACCCTCCACCACCTCTTCCTCATCTTACTCCTCCTCCCCTTCCTCCTCATTCCCCCTCCCTCCCCCATCCTCCTTTTTCCCCCTCCCCTTTTTCTTCCTTTTTTCTCTCTTTCTTCTTCCACCTCCTCTCTTTCCTTCTTCATCTTGGAAATTGTAACAATCGGCCTTACGATAGAATGCACAGAAGATGCTTTCAGCCTGGCAAGGTCAACCGTTGTGATTTCTAGGATGAGGAGGGGAAGGAGGAGGAGAAAAGAGGATGGGGGAGGGGGGGGAGGAAAGAGGAGGAGGTAGAAGGGGAGGAGGAGGTGACGGACCGGCGGTGGTGAGTTGCCGGCGACGGTTTGCGCACGGACAACAGCGGCAAAAAAGGGAGTGATCTTTAGACGGGAACTGCCTAAGATATTTAGTGGGCTATATCTAGCCCCCATCGAAAAAGATAACAGTGTGCTTCAGCTTGTCCATCAACCAAGCAACCTTCTTGTCAGCTGTCCCCAATTGCTAGCACAGATGGTGAGGCGTTTCTCACCGTGACCAAGGAGTTCCACTCCTCTCCACTTGGTCGAACTCGTGACCAAGGCTCTCTATGGCTCTCCTCAATGGTGCCGTTGCCGCCGGATCACGTCGACCATGCCGTGCGGCAGTTTATGTGGATGTGGTACCCTTTAGGGGAGGCCTACACACAAACAACCAATCACAAGTCTCTCACAATCATGTTATGGTGATTGTCCCACCCAAGGTTTGGAATTTTCATTTCGATCAATATTTCGACACTACATATAAAATATTTTAACAGTGTGAAAATATTATGGTTTTTCAGAAATAGTTAAAATATTAAACTTTTTAATAATTTTTTTTAGAGAAACTCTGAATAGTCATAAACCAAGTATAGATACATACTTTCAAACACTTAGATAATATTTGTACTCTATCTATGGGTGTAAACCTTCACATAACATTCATTCTATGTATTTTAGAATGTGTCTTGTGTGTTCTTGTGCAGTCTTATTTGATGATCTATGTTTTTTTTTTATGGATAAAAATATTCTCAAAATAATATTAGTTGATCGTTAAAATAATGCTTCAAATGGATAAGATCCTTTGAGGGCTATTTGGAAGACAAAAGCCCCGATGAAAATGAAATTTTCTTCCTTGCTAGCGTCCAGGAGGAATAAGATAATCACCAAATCTAACCTCATGAAGAGGAACCATCACATGTGACTAAATTTCGATACACATTCTGCAACTCGGAAGAGGAGACTGCTTCCCATCTCTTACTCGGGTGCCCTTTTGCTGACGGGTGTGGGACCATTTCACGGCTAAGGGTGAGATTATCCAAGGAGTCTGAAGGCTATGTGGAATACTTGGCGAAGGAGGCGAATCCCGAAGGCGATCCGGCCATCATGGGACATTCTAACGATGGCTATCATTTGTATGCTCTGGCTTGAGAGGAACAATCGCACCTTCAACGACAAAAGTACTGAGACGGATCATCTTTGTAAATCAGTATCCTCAATTTTCAGAACTTGAATTATTCCATGGGTTTCGAAATTTGGGATGAAGGCTACTACTTTTTGTAACATGATTATTTCTTGATTTTTTAATATAATTGGTTGGGGGCTGCCTAACCCTCCCTTCTTTTTTTCTTTTTTCCGAAGGGGTTCTCAAAAAAAAAAATAATGCTTCAAACGATTTTAAAAACACTTAAAAAAAAATTATGCAAGTTTAAAATTATGCAAAAATTATACTGAAATGTGAAACTTTATTTTATTAAGTTTCGAAAGAAAAAAGATAATTTTTTATTCAATCAAAATTTTCTTTGGTGGTGTTATTCAAATTTAGACGTAGGTTCACAAATTTTCCAAGAGTTTACATGTAGACACCATTAAAACTTATGTTATTCAAATTTCCCCTCTGTTCATGAGGCAAGCAAGGAATTCCTCAGCAGAGGATGGCTTGTTCAAGAAGATGTATGTTCACCTAGAGAATAAGATTGTAGGACAAAAAGGGTGAATGAAAGGCTAAGATGATGGGGATGAATGCCCCTAAAAGCTTCCAACTTTGACATATTTTAACTTCACTGTAGCATTTGGACATTTAAAATTTGGTTATATTCTCCTAAATAGTTAAAATAATTGAAACATTGTTCAGGTATAAAGTAGTTAAAGAATCCAACATAATCAGTAGCAAAAAGATATCCTGAAAATTGTTCATCCTGATTCACTATGAATCATTGGTTTGGCCTACAAGCTCCCAACTATTAGGGACACACTAGCTAGGGATGTGCATCGGTTCGAAACCGGCCTATTTAGGTAAACTCCAAACCGATCCAACCTTTGTTGGTTTTGAGGATTTTCAATCCGATCCAAACCGAACTAAGATTGGAATCCAATCCAATTAAAGTCGGTTTGGATCGGATTGGATGGTCAGTTTAGGCTTTGGACTATGTTCTTATTAGGCTCTCCCCTCCTTTTTATTAGGACCTAGTTTAAACTTTAAAAATAATAATTGTTATCAAATCATTAGGCCTAAATAAGATTTTTAACTGATTTTGAGTCATTCTACAATATTGCAATGGTTGTTGGTAGCAAGGGTATACGAGGACATTGTATATTTAATAAAATATTATATGCATATACATATGTCGGTTCAGTTCGGTTTAGGTCGGTTTTACAAATCCGTCAACCGATCCAATCATGTCGGTTTTTTAAAAACCCAATCCGATATGATCCATTGAGTGTGTCGAAACCGATCATAGATTGGTTTGGTTTGGATCCTGCACACCCCTAATACTAGATATATGCTCTCCAAATTCTTCTAACTTATAACTCAAAGATTTGAAGGTATCCGCTAGCTCAGCTAGTAGAGTCTCTTGATAGTTGTACCAGTGACCTAGGATCAAATCCCACCCAAGTAATTTACCGGTAGGGGTACAGCCCTTAAACCTCCATAAATGTGATGCTGATTGGTTCTCCAAAAAAAAAATTACTCAGAGACTATAGACTAATGACTAATTCATGAAATATTTTAAAACAAGTCCATCAAATATCTACTGCATGTTTTACGAAGAGCGATGTTAGGCCTCCTTGCTAGCATTTAGTTGCATCTGCTACCGTGCATTAAATGCATGGTACGACATGCGTAGAGGCATGCGTTACCCGTACGATGTGGGCATAGCATCCTCATTATTAAATAGCGTCGAGTTATTGATTAGTAGTGTCATTTGTTGCTCTTCTTTTTATTGTTGCCTTTCACACCCTTTAATTCATATGTACTAGATGAAAATACAGTAAGGGGGTGTTAGTCAATTAGGATTTGGTGAAGAGTTCCTTGTATTAAGGATTACATCAGTAGTGGTTCTGAACTTCTTTGTGGTATTGTAGATTTAAGCGTTAGTGGTTGCAGAGTCCACAGCGTGAACTCCTGATCCAGGCGTTAGTCAATATTTTATTTGACCTTGGACTCCTAAGTTAGGCGTTAGTCAATAATCATGGTACAAGTACATGACTTCTTATCAAAAGGGATTTACAAACCCAAGTATATATACTTTTTGCCCATCAAAAGTTCCACCTCAAAGGTGGAATTTTAAATCCCCTACGTGAGACTTTCTCTTTGAAAGGTATCATCGGCATCTCCCGGAACCCTAGCACCCGTGCTCGTGATCGTGGAAGCCAACGTCGGATCCCCAGGAACCCTCATTCTCCTCTTCCAGGTATCTCTCTATCTCCCTCCTTTCTCTTCTTTGGGTATACCCAACCCCTCTCGACCGCCTCTCCCTCCGCCCCCCCTGTCGGAACAAAATACAGTAGAGAGATAGAGGAGAGAGAGAGAGAGAGAGAGAGACCCTATGGATCCGTTCGGTTCCGATCACGACGCTCGTCCGGTGCCGATCGCGACACCCTTCTGGCTCCGTCGTGACGCCTGCCTCCTCGATCATATATTGGACTTATTATTTTAATTAGTATGCTACTTCCAATTTGTATGTTATTTATGGAAATGACCTCCTTGGTTGATGGTATGCTAAAGTCTTTTGGCATGATACAATTGGTAATCTTGTTTGAAATATAATATTATTTATAAAAAAATTATCAATTTCTATATGTAAAATTACTAAAATCTTTGATATTAATTTTTTTTACCATTTGACTTATGTAAAAATTAGTCAAACTATTTATCCAACGTGGTGAGGCAATCTTGGATGGCAAAGGCAATGGTGATTAAATCGAGCTTAATTTTGATTCATTGTTCTTGTACATTTTTTTAATGAGCGTATTAATATTCATATTAGACCTTCAAAATTCATCAAAATTGTTCTTCAAATGTGTTAGTCAAATGGGATTTTATGTCCAAGTCCACAATAAAAATCCCTCGTGAACTCCTAAAAAGAGGATTTATGAGACCGTGGACTTCTCAAAAAAGTCTACAGACTCCTAAAAAAATCCAGAGACTCTTTAAAAAAAGTTCGCAGACTCTTAAAGACCGCGAGTCCACGAACTCCTGAATAATGATTTTAAAATCCCAATTGACTAACACCCCCTAAGTTTTTGGTCTTGATGTTTTGTATTTCACTTTAATTAAATAATTCCAAATGCTTCATGCACCTTTTATGACTTTTCTAAACATTTTCAGAATTGTTGATTTTTTTTTTTTTCGTCTCCTATTTACCCAATTAGATTAACAGAAGCAAAAGGATGCTGCATGAAGTTACACACACACACATACACAAAACACACTTTTTGGAAACTCCAAGACTGCAAAACTGAAATCAATATTTATTTTAGTCTTTTTAAGTAAAAAATGATATTATATAAAAAAATATTAAGGATTTTCAGCCTTTTGAAGATAGTTTTAAAATTTCGATCAGGAAAAAAAAAAGGAAACCACCACAGCCCGCGGACTCTTTCTATACCCTCTCAGTTGTCTCTCTCCCTCTCTCCTGTATCGCACGTACTTTCCCTTAGTAACAATAATAATAATAAATAGTAATAGTAATGACAATGATAAATAATAATAATAATAACAATAATAATAATAATGACAACAACAATAGTAATAGTAATGACAATGATAAATAATAATAATAATAACAACAATAGTAATAGTAATGACAATGATAAAGCACTTTTTTTGAGTTTATTGATCCTAGATGATCAGTCTCATTTATTTCAAGCTTGAAAAATGGCCTACACAGACATCTCCAAAGATACACGGCTCGGTGAAGCCACTTCCTAAATGTCTGACACCAACTACTTGAATCATCCCTATCTAACATAACAAAACCTTTGAATAAAATCCCTAGAATGTTGCTAAGCAGTCCACTTCAATCAAATGAGATCCTAGCCCTCCCCTCCCCTTAAATCCTTGCATCAATCAAACCGGTTTCAAAGTATTTTTATTGTATCTCAGCTATATATATAGAGAGGAATGATTTGGAGTTCGCAAAATTGCCTAACAAATAAATAAAGATGGATATCATATTAAAAAATCCCAAATCACATAAAATACTTGATACAACAAACATTTTTGTATTTTGCACAATAAAAATCGTAGGTGAGATAACAAAAAACTACGGTAATAAAATAACATGTTAAAAACCCATGTGATACCGGCATGGAGCCCAATCGGAAAAGCATTATTGTTTGAGGATAATACAATTATGGTTGAGCTAATTTGGTTTTGCTCATTCCAGTCTGTCCATGCATCTTGACTAAGGTAGCAGCTCGAAGCTTTTCGGATGCTTACATTTACTGGCTCTTTCGAAGACCAAACGTATCCTCAATACCACTGGTGACATTTTTTCTTCGTTCAGCTATCATATTCGAGTATGCCTGAGAAATAAAAGAAGATCAACATGCAGCTTCCATATATATTCAAGCATATCACACACACACACACACACACACACACACACACACACACACACACACACACAGAGAGAGAGAGATGATTATCAGCTTTAGATTCTAGTAATTGTAATAACTGAAGCATTGATTAAGTATGTAATGGGGTCAGTAGAGAAAAAAAGATACATTTTACGAGATCCTTATTAGATAATAGAAGCAAGAAGAAAATCTAGCTATGTAAAGAATTACAAAAAAGGAGATGTTATTAGAAATTTATATTTGGTGATTAAGATTTCACAGTTTGATTAAAACGTTATGCATTTAATCTTATCGACATGGGTTTTGGGGGAAAAAAATGTATTACTTAATTTAGGGTTGAATGTTGTGACTAATCCAAAGATAGTTTTATATGAAGGTGAACCAAGTTGTAACTACTAATGTTTTAAGTATCGTTATCGCTGTCAATATCGCCAACTTGCATGGGGAAAAAATCAGGGATATATCTTTATTTATTGCCAAATATAACTAAAAATTAGAAAAAAGATGGTAAAATAAAGATTTTTTTGGAGGATTTTTTTATATATCCTTTTAGGATGTATGGATATACAATTATGATCAATAACATACAAAAAATAATCATTTACTCTAGGGGACACTCAATTTAGGCTCTATATATGAGTCTGTGAACTGTCCGACACTGTCTATGAATTGTTAGAAATTGTGCAACAGTCTGTGAATTAAACAATCACAATAAGATAACCCACACTATGAAACATAATAAAACATATCAAAACCCACATGGTTCACAGTACATAAAAACATATCACAAATTCATAATTTATAAACCATAAGGCATAATAAGCATAAAGAATCTCATAGACTGACAGTACATGACATAGCATAATACTCTGAAAATGATTTAAGTAAATTTTTTTTTTCAAATTTGGATAGCAAGTAGATTGGATGTATAGTATTGACATATTAAAATTTCATTAGGGTTTATTGGGTTTAAATAGATAAAACCTATGAATCCCAATTAATTTCATGATAATCATGATGAATCACATCAAACTTGATGCGATTCATATTTATAATCTATTCTTCACGAAGATGTATTAAAGAAATTTGAAAAATTAATATATATATATATATATATATATATATATATATATATATATATATATATATATATATATATATATATATATATATATATATATATATATATATATATACCTCAACTTAGAAGTTTGAATAACAAATGGAGGGTTTAGCGATATATCAGCGATAATTAGTGATATTTGGCAATATATCGGCAATATTTTGACTTTTTTTCCAAAACAGGGGAATTTAGTCTGTTTTGATGTCGAAGCATGACGATATATCGCTATATATCGCCGATATTTTAAACCATGGTAACTACCAATACTTGGTCAGAAACTAGTTTTATATGAAGCTGAAATAAACTAATAACTAGTAATGACTAAGATCGTCTTAATCCAGTTGTCATATTGATTTGGCATATATGTCTTGACTCTAGCTAACATGGAGGGCCGTGGTGTGCGTTATTTAGTTATTGATATATTATTAACTGATGGGATCAAATAAGAACCAGAGCTGAAAAAAAAATGGAGGAAGCCTTTTAGAGAAGGGTAGAAAATCAAACAGGAACCATTATGAAAAGGAAATATGGAGGGAGCCTTTAGAGGAAAAGGGCAGACTATAAGTGATAAAAATTAAATATTTCGAATGAATTTAGGTGAAAACAAAAAAAAATGTGGTGGTATGGCAAGAGATACCCAAGACCAAGAGTGATCAATTTTGATTTCCATATTTAAAATGGAAATAACAAGGGAGATATCTACATTTTATATAGAAAGATAAATGTGAAATTACGCAGATGGGAAACGAGGATAACATGGCAAGAGGACCTAAGTGACAAATCAAGGTCAAATGGCAGTTAAATTCAAACAAACACACGATACAATCTCAATTCTCCTTCATGGAGGGCATGGAATGGAGATTAAGAAAAGAACCTGAAGGGTGTGTTTCCTGGATAATTCACCTTTTTAGAAATTTGTCATATATCATTTGAACACTTTACAACTCATGAAGACACTGTTTTAGGGATCTCAAGGGCCAAACAGAACTTTGACAAAAATTACTAATGTTCCACTGTAAGGTTAAGATTTCCTTATAATTAATGGTAAGCAGCTCTTTTTAGAAATTTGGTCGAACATACAGTTTGGACACTTTACAAGTCATGAAGACACTTTACCATTCAGTCCTCACTTAGTATACTTCAGACATAGAAGGCGATCCTACTACTTTCACAAGGCCATGTTACGAAGAGATAGCCACTTTTTGGAAGCAAGGATGAATTGAATTTTTATTGTGGCCAACAATAAATGAAAACTAGTAGATATGCAACCAGATTCAAAAATGTTGGATATAAATGGATCTATGACCAATATATGATGGGGATTAATTTGACACATGCATCAATTGCTAGGATCTCTACCATTAGAACCTAAATACACTTGCATCATTGTATCACTTAGAGATCTATTAAATATATGCTAACTTGTTTTTATGAATGGTGACCTAAATAAAAAAAATACAAAGATCAACCTGAAGGTTTTGTTATGTCCGTACAAGAATATAAAGATGTAAATTGGTTTAAAGCAATATTCTACTTAATGGCATGAGATATTTGATGACTATTGTCATTAGTACTAGTGATACTGATAAATGGGCTTCTAATAAATTTCTAAAAATGTTGGAGTTATTATTACTCTCTCTATACATGCTAATCATGGATACCAATTTGCATGTTATTAATGAGACTTAAGAGCTTCTTCCATCCGGATTTCATATGAAAAATATAGGTAGTGTTGATATTATCTTAGAAATTAAAATAGTGAGAAAAGCATAATTGTATTTGTTCTACCGCAATTTCACTATGCTACAATGATCCAAAGAAAGTTTAATTACTATTATTACAAGCTTGCTACTACACCAAAGGATGCTAATAAAAATAGTGGACGAACAATTTCACAGTTTGAATATGCAAGGATCAATGGCAGTCCTATATTTACTAATTGCACTAGACCTGGTATAACATTTGTTGTCGGAAATGTAAGTAGATTTACTCGCAATACTCGTAGCGGCCATTATGATTTCCCTCTTGGACTATGGAACATATTTTATAATTTTCATCGTATATTAAATGGTTATTACGATAAGAAGTGGACAAGCTATTTTGATTTTTGAAGAATCTAAGTCGACAAGTGGATAGGTTTTCACGCAAAGGAAGGATGCATAATCTTAGGATCCAAGAAATGAATTTGTGTTTCACATTCAACCATGGATTCAGAAATTGTTGATTGAGTTGAGTGGGTAAGCACTTATATTATGCATGTGCTTCTCCTAAGTTTTAGATGAATAGTCATGTGTCTCTAAGCAAGGCTTGGGGCGGGTATGATACTTGCTCATCTATGACTGTGTTATGACCACATGCCCTATCAGTTCACATCCAGCAATGAATTTTTTTCACGGTGTAGACACGGTACAAAGGCATCTTGAGACAATATCAAGAGTAGTAGGTATCTTATGCGATTAGAACAAAGAGCAATATCACACACCTGCATCTACCAAACATATATCATTAGGACTTAGGAACAGTCATGCGCCTACATATACCATTCATCTATCCCAAAATGATGGTGTGCAGACCCACCTTGATATTCGATGTGGGGGCTAATAGACGTTGATGGTGATTTTTGTCTTTACCTTGTTATGTTTACTATGAATTGATGACTGAATGATATTAGTCATATTGTTCGTATCTACTGAACATTATCTGCATATAAGGTCATTATACGTTGGCTTCGATCTTTATCGATAAGCTCTTGGGATTAACATCCTTATTCAGTTTGACTTAAAAATGGTAGATTGTAAAACGGATTCCAACTTATGCATGGTTGTTAGCATCCTTCGATAGACAATACGATACATATTGCGACAAAAATGATCTGTATTGTGCGTGCGTATTGTTTTCACCGCAACGGACGATAAACGTTACGTATCGTACGATAGGCGTCATACGATATAATGAAAGTATTGACTTTGGGGTTTTTTTCTCTTATGTTCCGAAACGACTACATAAGTCCTTTTGAAAATGATTTTTTGTTAGTAGTGGAAAGTGGTGAACTAAGAAGAATCGGTGGTCGCCAATGAACACCCGAAAGGACAAGAGAAGTAGAAGAAGAGGGTGGAGAAAGAGACTGAGCAAACAACGTCCCCCTCCTCTCCTTATATAGAGCCCGAGCATCGGAAGGCGAGTAGGCGCATTTAATGCAATGCGACGAGGTCCTCCCATGTCTCTTCAGAAAACAATCGTTGGATTTTCGGAGTCTGGCCCCGTTGTCAAGATGTTTTCTTATTTGAACCTTGGCTTGACGAATTTTCGGGTTTTCCCAGGTTGTGAAAATGATTTTTTGCCGGATTTACGATTTTGCCATTGGAGGAGCCACAGTGTCACACTTAGAATTTTTGTAAGTGTTGGAGGATTTCTCCCCACTGTTGAGTCCGGACCGCTGTGGGGATCGTGTTAATTGCTAAGCGATCATACTTGCTTATGGTTTCTTTTTGATTAAGTATACAAACCATCATAGTTTTTGTACAGAGCAATCTAATGTTTGATGAGAAATGACGGGAGTTATTTACTTTCTACACTTAACATATTCAAGGTTCTAGTATTTTTTTATTATATGGTGATACATGTACGTATTTTTAAATATATATAAAAAATTAATTGTTTCTTAAGATACATGATACATAAAAAAGAGAAAATGATACACGATACGATAAACGATAGGGCAACATTGCATATATGTTTATAACTCTAAGCAATAATAATGGGATAGATTAGAAAATAGTATGATTCATAGCTGATTTTTTGCATATTTATCGTGTATCTTTGTGCTTATGCATGTTAATATTGAGCTCATAATGGTACAGCAGGACAATATCAAACCATACATCGCACCATACGGCGCCCCAACCTAAATTTGAATGTTGACTCAGATTTATATTGAACTACCCAAAGCAACATATATCTAACCATTAAACATAAACATCCAACTCAACTATAAACTATATAGGGCTTCTGTCTCAAATCAAATCTTCTCAATATGCTCAGATTCATCTATATGCATAATGGTAGTAATGGTCTTCTAAAAAGTTAGGAAACAAATTAGATCCAGAAATTAACTTTGAATCTAAGCTCAAACTTTGATCATGCTAAAAGTTTCTTAAACAATCACCACAAATAAGAAAGAAAAAGAGAAACAACCTAAACGTGGTGCAATTCAAAACCAGAATGACTCTTAACTAGCCCCAAAAGCTTCCCTACATTCTACTGCCTAGCGTGTTGCCTAACATGAATATGTTTCAAGATAGAAAACAGACTATTTGTCTCCTGTTGTAACTTCTGCATTTTTACCTACATCACAAGCAACTATATCCAACAAGCTTTATCCTGCTTATGCTGTGGCCAGTCGTTATCTGGGGATAGGTATATCAATTCATATGATAGTGCATACACTTTAGTCTCTTTGTACCTCTCAATTCATCATATAGAGTGATGACCAGAGGTGTAAGTAGCATGCCAATACATTTCAACAATTTTATGCTTCAAAGCTTCATAAACTAAACAACATTCTTATAAATTATAAATCAGATTCATGAATTTCTTATTTGTGGTTTCTTTCATTTAAAAAGCATAAAAATGTCTTCCTTATCTTTAAAACTTTATCTTCTCACTACCAATCCATTTGCATCCTAAATGAATGGAATTTATGTTCTCGACTTATTTTTATCTTGATTATTTGGAAGATCTGTCTATGTTGAATGGAACTTAGAAACTTCTAGCTTTCCAAAAAGAAAAATAAAGCCAGTCTAAAATACTTTGAGGTTTTGTTCCACCAAACTTTCTTTTTTAGCAAAAAAATATCGAGTCTGATTTTGTATAGGAACTGAAAATTTTCATTTTGATTCCTTTGGATTTTGATTTTTCTGATATTTTTATCAGTGTTTTAAAAAAATCGCCCCGAGGTGGGGCGGTCCTAAAAAGCCCGGGGTAGCTCAATCTTTGGCTTTATTTCCTGTGGGGCTTACGCCCTGAACGCTCGAGGTACGACTTTTACGTCCCAATGGTTTGGGCTTACGTCCCACTAAATTTTGTCTGCATAGTTGAAAAAAAAATGATTTGATTGCCACCGTATGATCTCTTATATGCATCTTACTCTCTTGGATGATGATTATGATAATTTTGAGAACTAAAGTTGTTTTAAATTGGTTCTATATCTTGTTTGGAATGATAAAATCCATAGAATATGAACATAGATAGTTTGAATTTTGGTTAGAAACTTAGAATTAGTTCTTAAATGATATTGGAAGACAATGACAAGTTCATTTTTATTATCGTTTTTATATATTTGTGATTTATCAACCATGTTTGTAGAATTAAATGCTTAATTTCTCATAATATTTTTTATTCTATTTTTTTATATCTATTTTTATTATTTTTATATAATTTTTTTTACTTTTATATATTTTTAAAATTAAAAAATCAAAAACTGTAAGGCTTACGCCCCACGCCCTGGGGCTTATGCCCCGTCCCATGGCAGGCAAAACGCCTTGCTTAACGCCCCCGCCTCTGAAAACACTGGTTTTTATTAAATCCAAATGTTGGGTAACATAAAGATCATTTACTTAAATGTTTTATGTAAATGTGGCTGGTAAGTTGTCTTGCTGAAATACATCTTATCCTGAACTCAGTCCTGTTTTTTCTGATTGTTGAGTTTCAAAACCCGAAACTTGGAGGGTTTTAGGGTCGGTTCCGATTAAAACCGATCCGAAATGGTCAAAATGGATAGGTTTCGGCCGAAACTCAAAACCCTGCTTAATACCACACACAATTTAGGTTTTACAAAGTATATCGCATTTGATCAAATGGGAAGAAAATGAATAATGTAGATATGCCAAGTGTTCAAAAACTCGAAACTTGAACTCGACTCGAAATCAAGCCGAATCGAGTGAACCTGGTCCGACTCGGCCAGTTTTATCCCAACTCGGTCCGACTCGAAATCTTGCCGAGTCAAGTCAACTAGGTCCGACTCAGCCAAGTTTTACCGAGTTTTAAAACAATGGATATGCCCCTTACACTTTTTCCCTAAAAAAGATCTCTCATGAATCTTATTTTGATAATAAAAGGCAAGTCCTAAAAACTGAGTAAAGTAATTGACAGAAATGGATGAGATCCTCATCTGCATATTAAATAGAAAATGGGATTCCGGTGCCTTAAAAGATAATAGCATATGTTGTATGGTTATGAAGTAATAATTGATAAAAATTTTATGACAGAAATTAGGAGAGAGTGGTAGAGATCAGGATGACATACAGGGAAGTTGGATAAATCCTAGAAAAATGGAGTAAAAATTGAATGCAAGAAAGGAATATTATAAGTAGCACAATCAAGGATAAAATAGTGGGAAACCTAATGGACATGACCTGGCATTTCACACAGACCTTGAACATGGAGCTCTCGGATGGGCATAAACATTTTTGGTTAAAGGATCTGGAAGAGACTAAGAAGGATTTAATTGTTAGTAATGAAAGGAATTTCAAAGGAGTTCCCTAGGATGAAGCAATAGGTTTGCTTTGTATATATTGACTTTCATGAAAGCAGCATGAAGTTCAAGTAGGGATAAGCACTATTTTGCATAATAATTATGAAAATAAATTAAACAAAGTGGTTCTTCACTAGAATATCACATAACCAGTGTAGCAATGACCCCTATCCCTACTGATTATCTATAGAACTTCTCTACGCAACTGATTTGACAATCAATGGAACAAACAACGCAATTGCATATCAACAATGGAAATAACAACATCAGAGATAAAGTACAAACCTTAGGGTAAAGATACAGAAAAATGTACCACCACATGCATATTAAAGAGAAGGCTCCAGCAGTTATTACTGCCGAATGAAGGAATACCCAACTACATGCAACCAGTAGAACTCCAGTAAGCAATATAGTCCATGGCTGACACCTGAAATGAAATGAGAATGTCAAGTTATTGACATAAATAGTTAACAATACGATGGCATGGATAGGAACATAGATAAATGTAGACATATTGCAATCTCAAAATAGAATATTACAGTACTCAATACAAGTTCTACATATTCTAAGGACGGAAGAACAGAAGGAAAATATTCATTAAATCATGTATAAGAAGTATGACTTACTAAGATTTAGTAATAAGCAAAAGCATCAACTATTTGTGATAAGATTTCTGATTGCTTTTTCACCATTACTTCCTACTGAAAGTTACCTCCAATATCAATAAAAAAAATTTCCAGCACTTTCATAGAACTTGTGCCCAAGTTAACTTAGGTCTACCCTCCTCTTTACTGACCCTTCACACAAATTGAACCCCTCTCCTTACGCAAGGCTCCTCTCTCACGCTGACACATCTCATTTGTCGTCCCCCAATAAGAAAAAGAAAGGGGGGAGAGAAGGATAGGAAACTGAAGGCAGCCTCCTAGCGTTTCTGCTCAAGGAATTCAAGGATGAGGTCGTACCACCATCTCAGTAGCTTAGAAGCAATGGCAGAAATAATTGCCGACATATCTTCATCTGCATGTGACAAAAACCCCAAAAAGAAAGCTCCGTGTTCATAACAAGATGAGACAAAAGAGAGCCATGCAATTAAATGGCTAGTCAGCATGGATGGGAGCAAAGTCATACCATCATATAGAGCATCAGTCACCTTTTCCAGTACTCACATGAAAAACTAGGTTCAAGCATAGCACATGACTGACTAGATTCTCCAGCAAACAAACCTCAAGGGTAACTATGTTGAATGGGGAAATATGTACCATGACAAGTGATAGTTATCTGGCACACTCGGTGGATATTTTTCATGATTGCCCCATTCAACCCCCCCCCCCCCCCCCCCCCCAAGCATCCCACAATACCCTTGGAACTTAAAATAAGGCCTTCAATGACCTGACACATGGAACCCAATGGAGGCTAAAATTAAACATCATCTCAAGAATCCATATCTCGTCTATCAGGGAAGCATGCTAGACAAACTCTCCCAAGCTGTGCTCCATGACTACTCAGACAGACCTAGCCCAATTTGCATGGGCAAAATACAAGGCATACACACGCAAATAAAGATGGTGAAAACCAAAGACAGATAATCACAGCAAATCAAGGATTGAATAGGACAGAAAAAGGCACAGAAAATCTTTTGAGTAAGCCCTCTCCAAATTCAACAGAACTAAGAGCCGATCTTGAGCCCTAACTCATGCAAATCTTACAACCCGTCTCCACCTACTTTCCTAAATATTATGATATCATCACATAGACCCACCAATAGCTAAAGAACAGTGTCACTAGCTATAGAACTCCAATTTCTTCGAGCTGATCATAGAAATTAAAGAACAATCTCATTTCACTCCATTTCAACCATCTAACTCCCATGAAGTTTGTGGAGCTTGACAGGTACAAGATCAGATGATTTACTCCTGCAACAAAGCCTGTCTTGTCGATAAGCGCTTTAATTAGAGTATGGAATTGGCTGAAGAGATTTGTTACTTGGAAGCTCTGTTTCCTTCTATTTGATCCTTCTCTTGCTTGATGGACTTTTGAATTGTAGGTTCTTCCATATGATCTCTGCTATGAGCGCTGTAAGAAACTCAGCGTTTTCTCTCTAAATATGACCCACTAACTTGAAGACATGACAATCATATAGTTGTTTCAATTCCGTATTTCAAGGCAGTGTCCTTACCTTACACAGATGCATATTCAGCCCAATTATAGAGTTGACCAGTACAAAAAGAAACACCATAAATGGAGAACAATTTTCCTCGCTATTTCATGTGGCACTCTAGCATTCCATATCCTAAGGACAACCTTCTTGTGTTATTAAGTTAAAATTTGCATCCACATGCAGAAGACCTAGGATTTTCTTGCTTAGATCTTCCTTGGGATTATTGGACGCCGCTCACGGCAGTCTCATGGGCCAACTCAACCAAGGAGCCAACTACTAATGCTCTTTTGTGCCTCGATAATGTAGGACCATTCTGCCACAATGCATCACTTAGAAGTTAGAATCATCGTGCTATCATAATTCTTGCCACTAAACTAACAAGTAGTGCATACAGTCTGTACAGAAATTGGATAACAGTGCATACATAGACACCATGCATCCATCCCATGACTCCTCACCGTGCCACTATTATCTATACTTGAACCGCACCATCTTACCAAACAAACCACCCTACAACTGCTAACAGCCCAAATCGATACAGCACAACTACGTAACGCCTCTGTAAGAAACTCTAGATCAAATCCAACATAGCACCTAGGTAGCACAATCGACGATGATCCGCATAAAACACCCCCCCCCCCCTCCCCCCCCTAATTCCACGTCTCATGGATCTTTATGTGAGTTGCACACTTCATGATTAGGGATGGCAATGGTGCGGTTTTGGGCAAAACCGAAACCGCACCGCAACACCGAACCGCCATACCGAAACCACACCGCACCGCGACAGTGTACCATTATGTAAAACCGAAACCACACCACGCGGTGCACCACGGTATATCATTATAATGACCTAAACGGTGTGGTTTTGGTCAAAACTGAAACCGCACCGCTACACCGAAAACCAAAACCGCACCGCGACGGTTTTATATTTTGGCAAACCAAAACCGCACCATGCGGTGTGGTTTACCGCAGTTTTCAGTTTTAAACTGCACCTAGCTTAGTTGTATATCACATATGTGCAATCTCAGTGAATCCCAGCAATCAACTTTGTTGACTTCAACCCGAATCCCCCCTTCCAATACTTCTTTGCACCCATTGTTTAATTTTTGCACCAAATCCCTCTCCAGACTATCCAAACTGGTTAAATTGCTGCACACGGTATCCCCCAATTTCATCCTCAATTCAGTCCATAAGCTAGTACTTCAAATACAAGATGTCCATAAGGGTTGATTAATCTCAAATTCTTCAAGCCAACCGATCTTGCGAGAAGGCGTGATTTCCCAATCTAAGCCAGTAAACTACATGAGCATGCTCAGTCCATGACTTGCATCATCATCTGATGCTAACCACCATGGGCGGATCTAATAGTTGGCTCGGCCGGGCTATAGCCCGGTCAAGTTTTGAGAAAAAATAACTCATTAAGTACATGTCTCAACCTGCCTCAACCCAGCGAGGCCCTTGGCCCCTCGCAACACGTACGTGAATCACTATCGCCTCTAAGTCCTCACGAAACGTGAATCGCCGTCAAAAACACTTAACCCCGCTATAGTTTACTTTGTTCCAAAACGCTCCCTAAAGTTTGAAAAGTTAGCACAATACTCCTTTTGTCAACTACTTAATCTCTCTCATTTTGTTCTTTTTATTTGACTTCAATGGGGGGCAAAATGTAGTTTTTTAACTACAGGCGGGTTAAATGTTTTTGAGTTAAAACTCTGGGGGGCAAAATGTAGTTTTTTAACTAAGGGGGGTTAAATATTTTTGAGTTAAAACTCAGGGGGACAAAGTGTAATTAACATTTTTTATATTAATATAATTTCTAGTACCGTCGATGTTCACTTAAAAAATTTTGCTTAGTATTTCTTTATAAAGTAAAAATTCCATTGTAAAAAAAAACTAGTTTAGTTCTAGCCCAGTCCAAAAAAAATTTCTTGCTACGCCCCTGCTAACCACCATGATCTACCCACTACATTGGCATCGTCCGACTGATCCTTCGATCCCTACCCATAATGGCAGGCTATAGCTCTGATACCCTACAGGGACTCATCAAAGAATTGCAATTCAACGAGACAACCGATGAGGTTTATTTACAATCAGAGAGCTTCAGAAACAAATATTAGATCGGTTTTCGTTCGAAGAACTCACCAAGAGGGCTTAGTGTCCCAAACAGAGTCATATTCTAGAGAGAGATAGTTGAGGTAGCCGTCCATGTCCTCCACCACTCCATCTTCGTCCAGGAACGGAGACTCGTCGGATTTCCCGCCGCTGCTGCTGCCGACAGAGAGAGGTTTCCGCGAGTGTGGAGGCTTTGAAGAAGAAGAAGAAGAGCGCTTAGCCAGCAAGCAGAACGAATCCAACGAATGGGGTTTGGGGGAAACGGATCGTTGGCGCCGAAGCGGCAACGGGGGAGAGAGGGGAAGGAGAAAAAGGACTCCCATTCTTTCTCACTTTTTTTTTTTTTCAAGAACCCTATCATCAAAATATTGTTTTAAAAAATTTCTGTGGTACCCACTTCAGTACCGTACTGAATTCATAAGAACCGTCGGATGGCGTTATGGTGGATCTCAGGCGTCCACCTAGAGTTCATCCGTATGCAAAGGAAAATGAGATAGATGGTGGAAGTCTTGTTTTTCCTTCATCTATATAACACTAGTAATGCTTGTGCCTATCGGCACACAAATGATTTCGAGAGCGACAAAAAAAATTAGACGTGATAAAATTTTGAGGAATGAGACAATATTTTACGGATGATAATAAAAATTAAAAAATAGTGATAATATTTCGAGGATAACAACATTATATGAAGGCAGCCACATTCGGATGGGGTATCCACATTCTGTGAAGACACTCGCATTTGGTGGAGGCGTCCATATTATGTGAAAGCTCCAATATTTGGCGGGCGAACCACATTCTTCGAAGGTGCACACATTCTGTGAAGGTGCCTGTGGGTGCAAATTTTGGCAGAAGGTTACCAATTACCACGGGACCCACCGGCCCTGCCTGGTGGGCCCACGAAGACTACCACTGGACCCACCGGCCCTGCCTGGTGGGCCCACGAAGACTACCACTGGACCCACCGGGCCCTGTCTGGTGGGCCCACGAAGACTACCACGGGACCCACCGGCCCTGCCTGGTGGGCCCACGAAGACTACCACGGGACCCACCGGCCCTGCCTGGTGGGCCCACGAAGACTACCACGGGACCCACCGGCCCTGCCTGGTGGGCCCACGAAGATTACCACGGGACCCACCGACCCTGCTGGGTGGGCCCACGAGGACCACCGCGAGACCCACCGGCCCTGCCCGGTAGGCCCACGAGCCTGAAGAATCCCCAAATACGACAGCAGAAAACCACCATTTGCCCCGGAATTCCTCCCCGGGAATCCTATAAATAGCAGAGCCTTCGAATGTAAAAAGATCGAACTCTCAGTTCTAAAAAACCAGAACTCTGGGATTTCCAACTTCCCATCTTCCACCTCTCTTTGATCTTCTTTTTTCTTTCGAAGAGATCAGAGTGTTTCCAGTGATACTCGGCCTGTCGAGATCACTTTAACATAAGTGTTAGTGAATTCGGGTTGCTCCCTGTAGCACGGAGACGTAGGCTTCGGCTGAACTCCGAGATCACATCTTGTGTCAACAATCTCTCTGATTGCATCTCTGTTTACATATCAAAGGCTTCAACTTCAATCAATAGATCGACCAACGATCTTCCACGTCAATACCTTCAATTGACTGGTGCTGCGAGAGTCTTCGGGTCGGCACGAAGATTTTCCCCCACAGTTTGGCGCCGTCTGTGGGATCCGATCAAAAAGTCCAACTCTCCGCTACTACTTGATCGGTTGAACCTACAACCGATCTTGATAGTCAAACTTCCTCGCCCTCTCGGTTGATCAGACAACTGAACGGCACTCTCGTTGCACCTTTCGCTCTCTGAATGGCGAGGACGAAACATCAAGGTCAACCAGAAGGAAGTAACACTCAACAACAACCTCGTCCTGAGACTCGTTCAATGAGTCAAAGGCTCAACTTCGGACAGCCCCTTGCTGTCCCCGAGATGGGAGTTCGTTCAGGAAGTGGCAGATCTGTCGATCGACCTATCGCCCACCCCGCGCGACAGTCGATTGGGCAAACAACACCAGCTCCTGCTGAAGACCCTCCATCAACTTACCAAATCTCTGCGGTCGACTTCCAGCTGCTCCAATTGGCAAAGCAAAACGCCACCCTCACCGCCGAGAGGGATGCACTTAAGAGGGCAGCTTCGGAAGCGGGAATCGCTCTTCCTATCCCCTCTACAAGTGAGAGGGTCGAGCTTCCTCGACATTCAATTCACTCCGAGCAACGGAGATCAATGGGAACTGCTGCCCTCGAGAGGATCCGACGCGACCCAACTCCCTCTGCTGCCCCCTGGAAGCAAAGTGTTTGGGATCGCCTCGAAGACGAGTCTTCCCAATCGTCTTCTGGCCGCAACTGCGACAAGAGGACACCTTCAAAACTCAACATACCAAGGAGGCACCAAATGAAAGGCGCTCCTTCAAAGAGTCGAGTTTCCCCTTCCATTCCACTTCAGTGTGGGCTTGGATCGGACCTCCGACATCGACTTCAACCGGCAAATACTTCAATGCCTGAGCAAGACCTTGCGATCTTGCCTCTTGACCCACCTCTAGGTCGAGGACATGGTCGCAGGGATGCCTATTCTTCTGCCGGGCCTCTACATCGAAGTCTCTTTGAGACAACATTTCCAAGGGGATGGAGAACTCCAATCCTCCCCAAATTCAACTGCATCAGAGGAGATCCTACACTCCACATCCTTGCCTTCAAGCAAGCCTTAATGCCGCACGAAGAAGAAAACAATGTGCTCTGCCGCACCTTCGCAGGAAGTCTCGATGAACCGTCGCTCGACTGGTATCATAATCTCCGAGCTGGGTCCATCACCCAGTTCGATGTTTTGGCTAAACTCTTCGTGCAGCATTATCAGCTCAATCTGAAGCCTGAGAAGAAGCTTGACTCTCTCTATCGGCTAAGGATGGGTGCTGACGAGACTCTCCGAAGTTTCACTAGGAGATTTCGCAACGAGCATGCTGCCCTCTCTGGAAGACATCTGGACGATGAAGCCATCATGTTGGCTTTCCAGAATGCTCTCCGCTTCGATCTACACATCTACAACGACTTCATCCGTAATCCCCCTCCTTCTCTGGGAGCTATGTTCGATCGAATCCAGAGAGAGATCGAGGTCGAAGACGATCAAGTCGCTCGGAAAGGGCGAGAGACGAAGCGAAAGCCTGCTGAAAGAGAAACTCCAAAGTATGCTGCAAAGGCCCACAACGCTGAGGCAACAGCCCCTCCAGCCAACAAACGATCAAAGAATGACGGGCGTCGATCTCCAACGAAGACCACTTTTACCGAGTGGAGTATTCCAGTCGAACAGATACTCGACCGCATTCAACACGACGAATATCTTCGGAGGCCCAATCCTCTTCAACCAAACTCCAAGTTCACAGCAGACAAAACAGTCTACTGTGAATTCCATCGAAGTCACGGCCACTCTACCGACCGATGCTATCGGTTGAAGTTCCATCTTGAAGACTTACTGCGAGAGGGCCACCTTCAAGAATTCGTCAACAACGGGCATGATCAACGTCGAACCTCCGCCAAGGGGAAAGAAGTGTGTTGGATACATCAAATCTCTTCCAACCCATCATCTCTCACCGTGAATGCCAATATCTTTGGCATTCATGGATCGTTGCACAACCAAGTAGTGACCGGGAAAGAGGTCGATCGGCAGATTCGGCGCATCTTCCATGTTCGATCTATTGCAAATAAAGAAGATACCTGGATCGAGAAGCCCATCGAAGGTCTTGCTTGGCCATCCATCGTCTTCAACGACACTGATCTTCAAGGAGTTCATACTCCACATCGAGACCCCCTGGTTTTGAAACTCATCATCGACGGAAGCACCGTCAATCGGATCCTCATCGACACCGGGAGTTCTATCGACATTATGTTCTCAGACTGCTTCAAACGTCTGGGACATAAGTATCAAAGCCTCGACGTCGTCCCGACCGTGATCACCGGCTTCAACGGCGAACAAAGCATCACGGTGGGTGAGTCGAGATTCACTCTCGACCTCAGCCAAGAGACTCGAGTCTCGGTCAGGTTCGCAATTGTCGAAGGAGTATCCAGCTACAACGCCATCCTCGGGCGACCATTCCTCCACCAGATCAATGCCATCTCCTCTTCTTATCATCAACTACTCAAGTTTGCAACTGGGGAAGGCATTGTCTGCATTCGAGGTGATCAGCAAGCTGGAAGGTCTTGTGAGGCTGCTGCGGCTAAGACAGATCGAAAGATCAACATTGCTCCTCCAAAGCGGCCACGAGATGAAGCTGGTCCCTCTTCCAAATAGCAATCAAAGGAGATTCCGCTGACCGAACCTCCACCAATCGAATGGGAAGCATCACCTTCAATAGAAGAAATCATCCCAATCAACATAGGCAGCGGAGATCTCCCTCGACAAACTTTCATTGGTACCAGTCTTAGCGACGCAGAAGCGCAAGACATGGTGTCCTTCCTCCAATCCAATATCGATGTCTTCGCTTGGTGTTTCGAAGACATGCCTGGTATCAATCCGGATGACGCTTGTCACCGACTTGCAATCAAAGAAGAGATGAAGCCTGTCAAGCAAAAGCCACGTACCATCCGACCAGAGCTACAAGTTGTTGTTCAAGAAGAAATCACCAAGCTACTCGCAGCAGGCTTCATACGTGAAGTAGAGTATCCTACTTGGATCTCTAATATTGTTGCTGTTCCGAAGAAGAATGGGAAAGTTCGAGTCTGCATCGACTTCACCAACCTCAACAAGGCTTGCCCCAAAGACCCATTTCCCATGCCAAGGATCGATAGACTCGTCGATGCCACTGCTGGCCACGAGCTATTGTCTTTCATGGATGGGTATTCTGGATATAATCAAATTCCACTTCATCCAGACGATCAAGAGAAGACTTGCTTCGTGACTAGCCGAGGTCTTTACTGCTACAATGTAATGTCATTCGGCCTCAAAAATGCTGGTTCCACCTATCAAAGGTTAGTCACAAAAATGTTCGAAGATCAGATCGGTCGCAACGTCGAAGTCTACGTCGATGATCTCCTCACCAAGAGCTCCGTACGAAGCAAGCATCTTTCTGATCTGGCAGAAACCTTTCAAATTCTTCGAAAATATCGTATGAAGCTCAATCCAGCCAAGTGCGCTTTCGGAGTTCAATCTGGCAAATTCCTGGGTCATCTTGTGACCAGGAGGGGTATTGAAGCCAATCCCGATCAAATTCGAGCTATCCTCGACATGCCATCACCTACCAATCGAAAGGAGGTGCAGCGACTCACTGGAAGACTTGCTGCCCTCAATCGCTTCATCTCAAAGTCTTCTGACAAATGTAAACCTCTCTTCGACAAACTACGAAAGGCGAATACTTCAGGGTGGAGTCCGATTTGTGAAGAAGCATTTCAAAGCATCAAGAAATATCTGGTGCAATCTCCTATCTTGACGGCTCCACTTCCAAAAAAAGACTTATGGCTCTATCTCGCCGTAACTGATCAAGTAATCAGTGCAGTCTTAGTCAGTAGAAGAGAAGGCTTCGAGCATCCAGTCTATTATATCAGTCACACTCTTCTTCCGGCTGAAACTTGCTATTCAAAAACTGAGAAGGTCATCCTAGCCTTACTCACTGCATCGCGTCGCCTTCAACCATACTTCGTCTCTCACCAGATCACTGTCATTTCAGAACACTCGCTCAAAGATATCATTGACAAAGCTGGTCGAGCTGGTCGAATGACCAAATGGGTGATCGAAATGAGTTCCCTGGGGATTCAGTTCGAATCTCGCACTTCTATCAAAGGTCAAGCTATTGCTGATTTTCTAGCTGATTTTCCAGTTGAAGACCCCATCACTTGGGAAGAAGATGTCGACATGCGTTTGGAAGATGAGGACAATACTCCGATCAATCTTGCAACAAAAATTGATCCAAATCTCGAAGCTACTGCTGCAACTCCTCCATGGAAGCTTTATACTGATGGAGCTTCAAGTTCGATCGGTTCGGGAACTGGGATAGTATTGATATCCCCTGAACTTGATCATCTCCAGAAGGCCACTCTCCTCGGATTCACTGCCACCAACAACGAAGCCGAATACGAAGCACTCATTTCTGGACTCGAGATGGCGAAATCCCTGGGGGTAGATCGAATCATCGTCTACAGCGACTCCCAATTGATCATAAGGCAAATCAATGGAGAGTACACAGCTCGCGAAGAAAGAATGCAACTCTACTTGGCCTTAGTACGACATCTTCAACAACGTTTTATTGGTGCTGAATTCATTCAAATCCCCAGAGCAGAGAACCGAGAAGCAGATGCCTTAGCCAATGCTGCCTCAGTTCTTGGAGACTCACTCGGAGGAAGGCAAATACAGATCGATTATCAAGAAGTGCCCAAGACCACCCCCGATCAACAGATCCTTACTACTACAAAAGAATCTGGGGGTGGAGATCAGCTTGAAGATTGGAGACGATCAATTTTCGACTTCTTCAAGCATGGCAAAATGCCGGAAGATCCAAATCAAGCCCGAAGAGTTCAAAGGAAGCTCCCATGCTACATTCTACAAGGAAAAGATCTATACTTCAAATCTCACAACGGGATGTTGCTCAAGTGCCTTGGTCCCGAGCAAGCACAGGCAATCCTGATTGATATCCACTCTGGAGCTTGTGGAAATCATTCGGGAGGAAGATCTCTTGAAGCCAAGACGAAGCTACAAGGGTACTTCTGGCCAACAATGGCAAGGGATGCTCAACAAGTTGTTCAAAGGTGCGAACCTTGCCAACGACACGCTCGAGCTATCCATCTCCCTGCAGATGAACTTCATCAATTGTCAAGCCCCTGGCCTTTCCATCAATGGGGGTTAGATTTCCTGGGTCCTTTCCCTCTAACTCCGAGCAAGAAGAAGTATCTATTGCTGGCCACTGATTACTTCACCAAATGGGTTGAAGCTGTGCCCCTCTTCCGAGAGACTGACGACGAAGTGATCAAATTCATTCGGCACAACATCTTCTCAAGGTTCGGCACACCTCAAGTTCTCGTTGCTGACAATGGAGCTCAATTTGACTCCGACAAATTCCGAGAGTTCTGTCTGAACAACGGTATCAAGCTATTCTATTCAACTCCAAGATATCCTCAATGCAATGGTCAAGCTGAAGCCTCAAATAGAGCTATTCTTGGTATACTCAAGAAGAAACTCAACGACAAGAAAGGATTGTGGGAACAGGTCCTACCTGAAGTTCTTTGGGGGTATCGCACAACTCCAAGAAGATCAACAGGGTTCTCACCCTTTCGTCTAACATATGGATCGGAAGCAGTACTCCCAACAGAAAATATATCAAGTACTTTGAAGATTAGAGCAGTTGAAGAAGGAATCAACGAAGAACTACGAATCAATGATCTAGACTTCTCAGAAGAACTACGAGATCAAGCATCCCTTCGTGTGGCCAAATACCAGCAGAAGATCAAAAGAGCCTACGATGAGAAAGTCTACAAGAGACAATTCCCAGTGGGCAGCCTAGTTCTCAGAGCAGTTTTTTACAACACTAAAGAACATAGCAGTGGAAAGCTTGCTCCCAACTGGGAAGGTCCATATATCGTCGAATCAGTAGGAGGCAAAGGTTCTTACAGACTGATCACACCAGAAGGAGATAGATTGCCTCGAGCTTGGAATTCTAGGCACCTCAAGATGTTCTATCCATGATGTAAATTCTGTGATAAATAAAGATCTCTTTCAAGTATTCAAATGTGCCAGTATTCAGCTTTTCAATTCAAGTTCTGAAGCAGTTTCAAGTTATCCATATTCAAATTACCAGGTCTTTTAACAAGTTTGGGTGTTAGAGTTGCGACTCAACCCCTTACTAGCAAATATTAAAAACTGACCATATTCAAGTTACCAAGTCTTTTTAACAAGTTTGGGTGTTAGAGTTGCGACTCAACCCCTTACTGGCAAATGTTAAGCTGACTTTCAAATTTCAATATTCAATTTTAATCAATTTCGATATCGTTTAACATGTTTGGGTGCTTGAGTTGCGACTCACCCCCTCACATACAAGTGTTATACGAATTCCAATTCAATTTTCAAGTCACAAGTTTGGGTAATCAAGTTGCGACTCGATCCCTTACATTCAAAAGATTGTATCTATTCCAATGCTACCCAGTACATGGTATTAAAGACATTCAATTCAAGAGATCCAATTTTCAAACACCAAAAAGATTTCTATTATTATCAAAATGTGCCAAGTACAGGAGCAAGCTACTACATATCAAAAGTTTACAAGCATAACAACTAAAAAGAAGAAAAGTCTCAAGGCTTGGCCACACTATGCGCACGCGACTTCTCCCCCTCAGATCCAGCACGAGCTTTGCTCGCCACTGAAGCCTTAGAAGATTGGACGCCGGCAACATGGACCCTGAGTGCTTCTGCTGCCTTCTCAGCTGTTTCCCTGTAGCTCTTGCACTCGCTCCGCATATGCTCCAGCTCCTTCTTATGGGTCTCCTCCTTAGCCGCTGAAGCAGCAACTTGAGCCTCCAGTTCCTTTATTTTAGCCGCGCGGTCGAAGCCCAAATTCTCGATCCTGAAGAATCGATTCTTCAATTCTTCAAGCTCGTGACCCCGGGCCTCGTATCCATTCTGCCAGCCCTTGCTCTCCAACTTTTCCTTGCGAAGGGCCTCGGTCTTGGCCTTCAATGCCTCCTTCTTTGAGGTTAGAGCCTCCCTCAGCTTATCCCTCTCCTCGCTTACAACCTCCAGTGCAGCAGCTAAGCGGGATACTTCAGCTGAAGCTTCTTTTGCTCCCGCCTTCATGGAGAGCTTGGTTGCGACATTCAAAACTGCTGAGTTATGCAAAAGAACTAAAGAGTTAGAATTATTCTGAAGACAACTCAAATGATAGATCAAGCAGATGCACCTACCACCAGTTCAAGCCTGTCGAAGGCTTCATCCAGTGTAGCCCCCGGAAGATTGCAGAGTTTCCGGATTACAGCTGTGGGGTGGTTGATGTCAACATCACCCAAACTCTTCATCTTCGGGGTCGAGCCAACAGGCGCACCTGCAATTAAAACACGAGAGGTCAAAGTGTTAGATTATTTCCAAGCTTCAAAGGCAAGACAAGCAAGGCAAGTTAGTACAATTACCTGAGGCTTCAACCCTCGGCTCCTTACCCGTCCGGCGATCAGAGCCTCCCTGAGGGGTCGATTTCTCCTGAATAGGAGTCGGCGCTGACTGAGGTTGAGGAGCTCCATCGCCCACGCGACTTTCCCTCGCCAAGTGGATAGGGGAGGAGGCATCCCGAAGAGGTGAGCCTCTTTCTTCCTCTTGTGGCCCGCCTGGCTGGATGAGTCCCGCCACCATGGCAGCCACCTCCTCAGCCAGAGACCGAGAGGGGGGTGGGGGTTGCTCAACCTCCACACCCCCGCTCGTTGTCGCTCCTTCGAGACGGGGTACTTCAGGAGGAATTTGATCGAGGGGCGTGGGGTTGCTTCCAACCCCACCACTCCTCGACAATTTTATTTTAAAGCGCAACGGCTTCTTCAATTCATCGAATGTATAGGTGGGAACCACCTTTTGGCCATCACCTTCTATATCAATGACTTCTTCCATTTGACGGGCTTTAGCCTCGTCAATGGGAATAGGAAGTGAGTCTTCCTCTCTTGCATCGCCAGTGGGGGTGGGAGGAATTTCTTCCTCACCACCCCCATTCCCATAATCTCCACCAGAGGGTGTGGAAGAAAAATCATTCTCACCGTCCCCATCCTCGTCTTCGTCGTTGCCACTGTTGTCATGGCTGACATTCTCAGTCTCTTCGTCTTCCTCGTCGCTCCCCTTCTTTTCTTTCTCTTCTTCATCTTGATCTTTCTTTTCTTCATCTTCGTCTTTCTTTCCTTGGTCTTCATTTTCCTTTTGCTTGATAAGGGTTTTTCTTTTCTTCTTCGCTGGGCCTCGTTGTATCACCAGCTTCTCCTCCACAGTAGGCAATCGGCGCCTTGCAGTATAAATTTTCTTCTCGGCCCGAATCTTCCGGATGATCTTACCCGAATGAGGATCCTCCTCATAGTCAGAGTATAGAACTTCATTATCCTCGTATCTGTCTCGCGATCAGTGGAGGAGATTGGCCTTGCCATATCTCACTGGGCAGTTGGAGAACTGCTTCCATGACCTGGTCCGGCAGGTCAGCTCTAAGAATAAATTGTCAATAGCTCCAGCCCTCTCGGAGGACCAGGCAAAAGCGCCTCCCTCGCAGTACATCTTCACTGCATCGTGCACATCACTTCGAGGGGTATCGGGCACGGAGATGGGAGTCCATGCACCAGAGACAGAGATGGGCCAGTCTGTATATAGTTTGTCCGAAGGGACTGTATCGGTAAGCGGGCGCAGCGGAGATACGCCAGTCAAATTGTAGAACGGACTGTCCCTCCTGTAAGCCCATCGATAGTGGAAGAAAAAATATCCAAGCTCGATACGAGCATCTTCACCTTCTGGAATACTGGAGTAGCATTCCCTCAAGTCCTCTTGGAAATCCGACTCTACGCGGCAGAAAGCGTAGATAATTCTCCAAGCATTCCCAGTGACCTGCCCCGGGCAAAGGCCAGAAGTGTTCAATAACCTTGCCGCGAAGGATGGCAACGGAAGACGCAGACCGCAGTTGAGTTGGCCGATGGTCACAATGGTTCCCATGACCTTTTCATTACTGGCAAAGCTGGTGAAGACGGTCTTCTTATCAATACCAAACGCAGTCCGGATACTTGGGAGCGAAGGCTGCACTTTCCCTTCTGTGAAGTAAGAGAGCAGCAATTGCCACTTCTTTCTCTTCGAATCTGTGAACTCACCTCCGGTATTGTACATATACTCCGTTTCCTCTGATAGAGACATGAGCGGGCCCAAAACAAACTTTACTTTAGGGATGTGCTCTGGCCTTGATGGCGCCGAAGCAAACCCTACTCCTTGGTGTCTTTTGCCCAGCTGTCCGAGTTCGGCGAGCACGGCCTTGCCCTTGCCATGACCCTTCGGAGGGGATGGAACCTCAACAATCTCCTTCCCTTTCCTCTTCGAAGGGACCCCGCCAGACTTCTTCGAACTTCCAGAAGATGCCATCTGATCGATCGAGCAAGAGCAGAAATCGGGAGCAAAAGAGTCTGGACTTCGAAAAATTTTGGAAGCGTGAGGCAAAAATGACAGCCAGTGAAACTTATATACCCAGGGTAAAACAGGTACGCAAATCGAGAAGACACGTGTCATCACTGTATCAAATCGCGTCTTTTTGCAGGAACACGTGGCATCCATCCACAGCAAGCGCAAAATCAGGCGAACCGTCGGACCAGACGAAACATCGGACCACCGGTCCACGTGAACCAACGGCCCAAGCGAGCCACCGGTCTGAGTAAACCGGACCGCCGGTTAAAAGCCTCATTCAAGCCAACCAAAGACTCAAAACAGGAAGGATCAAACTCCATCAATTATGAAAACTCTGCCATAAGATCGAAGAACGGAACAGTTATGAAACCCTCTCTGAGGGCAGGTTCAAAACTTTCAACTAATCTGTCAAATTTCTACTGGGTCTGGCAAAAAACCAAGGTTTTTTGCCGATCACTCGAACCTTGATCGGATAATTTTTTACCGATCGGTCAAACTTGACCGATCGGCAAAAATCATTCGATCGATCAAATTTCTACTGGATCTGGCAAAAAACCATGGTTTTTTGCCGATCACTCGAACCTTGACCGGATAATTTTTTACCGATCGGTCAAACTTGACCGATCGGCAAAAATCATTCGATCGGTCAAATTTCTACTGGATCTGGCAAAAAACCAAGGTTTTTTGCCGATCACTCGAACCTTGACCGGATAATTTTTTACCGATCGGTCAAACTTGACCGATCGGCAAAAATCATTCGATCGGTCAAATTTCTACTGGATCTGGCAAAAAACTAAGGTTTTTTGCCGATCACTCAAACCTTGACCGGATAATTTTTTACCGATCGGTCAAACTTGACCGATCGGCAAAAATCATTCGATCGGTCAAATTTCTACTGGATCTGGCAAAAAACCAAGGTTTTTTGCCGATCACTCGAACCTTGACCGGATAATTTTTTACCGATCGGTCAAACTTGACCGATCGGCAAAAAATCATTCGATCGGTCAAATTTCTACTGGATCTGGCAAAAAACCAAGGTTTTTTGCCGATCACTCGAACCTTGACCGGATAATTTTTTACCGATCGGTCAAACTTGACCGATCGGCAAAAATCATTCGATCGGTCAAATTTCTACTGGATCTGGCAAAAAACCAAGGTTTTTTGCCGATCACTCGAACCTTGACCGGATAATTTTTTACCGATCGGTCAAACTTGACCGATCGGCAAAAATCATTTGATCGGTCAAATTTCTACTGGATCTAGCAAAAAACCAAGGTTTTTTGCCGATCACTCGAACCTTGACCGGATAATTTTTTACCGATCGGTCAAACTTGACCGATCGGCAAAAATCATTCGATCGGTCAAATTTCTACTGGATCTGGCAAAAAACCAAGGTTTTTTGCCGATCACTCGAACCTTGACCGGATAATTTTTTACCGATCGGTCAAACTTGACCGATCGGCAAAAATCATTCGATCGGTCAAATTTCTACTGGATCTGGCAAAAAACCAAGGTTTTTTGCCGATCACTCGAACCTTGACCGGATGATTTTTTACCGATTGGTCAAACTTGACCGATCGGCAAAAATCATTCGATCGGTCAAATTTCTACTGGATCTGGCAAAAAATCAAGGTTTTTTGCCGATCACTTGAACCTTGACCGGATAATTTTTTACCGATCGGTCAAACTTGACCGATCGGCAAAAATCATTCGATCGGTCAAATTTCTACTGAACCTGGCAAAAAACCAAGGTTTTTTGCCGATCACTCGAATCTTGACCGGTTGAATTTTAACCGATCGGTTAAAATTTGACCGATCAGGCAAAATTCGAACGATCGGTCAAATTTCCTACTGGATCGGTCAAAAAACCATGTTTTTTGACCGATCATCCTATTCTTGACCGGTTGAATTTTGACCGATCGGTCAAAATTTGACCGATCGGTCAAAAATGACCGATCGGTCAAAAATGACCGATCGGTCAAAAATTAACCGATCGGTCAAATTTCAACCGATCGGTCAAATTTCCTACTAGATAGGTCAAAAAACCATGCTTTTTGACCGATCACCCGATTTTTGACCGGTTGAATTTTGACCGATCGGTCAAAATTGACCGTTCAAATCAAAATTGAACGGTCAGTCCTTTTTTGTGCTAACACTCGACAAAGCTTCTTCGTGCCTTTTGCGACAGGGGGTTGCTATTTTTTGCACCAAATCCAAGCCAGCCAGAACGAACTCTAGCTAACTTGGAGGGGGTAACTGTGGGTGCAAATTTTGGCAGAAGGTTACCAATTACCACGGGACCCACCGGCCCTGCCTGGTGGGCCCACGAAGACTACCACTGGACCCACCGGCCCTGCCTGGTGGGCCTACGAAGACTACCACTGGACCCACCGGGCCCTGTCTGGTGGGCCCACGAAGACTACCACGGGACCCACCGGCCCTGCCTGGTGGGCCCACGAAGACTACCACGGGACCCACCGGCCCTGCCTGGTGGGCCCACGAAGACTACCACGGGACCCACCGGCCCTGCCTGGTGGGCCCACGAAGACTACCACGGGACCCACCGGCCCTGCCTGGTGGGCCCACGAAGATTACCACGGGACCCACCGACCCTGCTGGGTGGGCCCACGAGGACCACCGCGAGACCCACCGGCCCTGCCCGGTAGGCCCACGAGCCTGAAGAATCCCCAAATACGACAGCAGAAAACCGCCATTTGCCCCGGAATTCCTCCCCGGGAATCCTATAAATAGCAGAGCCTTCGAATGTAAAAAGATCGAACTCTCAGTTCTAAAAAACCAGAACTCTGGGATTTCCAACTTCCCATCTTCCACCTCTCTTTGATCTTCTTTTTTCTTTCGAAGAGATCAGAGTGTTTCCAGTGATACTCGGCCTGTCGAGATCACTTTAACATAAGTGTTAGTGAATTCGGGTTGCTCCCTATAGCACGGAGACGTAGGCTTCGGCTGAACTCCGAGATCACATCTTGTGTCAACAATCTCTCTGATTGCATCTCTGTTTACATATCAAAGGCTTCAACTTCAATCAATAGATCGACCAACGATCTTCCACGTCAATACCTTCAATTGACTGGTGCTGCGAGAGTCTTCGGGTCGGCACGAAGATTTTCCCCCACAGTGCCCACATTCGGTGAGGGCGCCCACATCAAGTATAACCGACCGATGAAATCACCCTTCGATGAAAGCACCAACATTATTCAAACTGTCTCATGGATTTAATTCAATATGAAAAAATAGAATTCAGATTTGATGTGATGTGATGGATCAACCTTGTATCGACCAAATAGACAACTCAAGCTATTCAGTCATCCGGTCATTCATGGATCAGGCCATCCGAAAGTGGTGCTTGATCACAATTGACCTTGCACTCAGCCCACAAAGGTGATTCACACTCAGCTCCAACTACAGGTGAAGGGGCAATTGTTATCATGTGCTACATCAAGATGGACCGAATCGGATAGGAAACTGGATGGCTGAATAGCATTGCAATGATTGCTGAAACGGACGGCTGTACTTACGGGATGAGCTGTAACAATCGATCCAATCACGACCTTTCTTTATACCCCCATAAAACTCTCCCTGATTATATAGATAGATAGTAATTCTCATGCCTGTCAGCACTCAGACGGTCGTCTTCAGTGGCTAAACAGTTTCGATGAAGGCACCCACATTCAACATGAGTGTCAAATTTCGTTCAGAGCTGCCACATTAGGTCATGACGCCTATTTTCGATGGTAGCATCTACATCATTGACCGTCGAACCTCCTCTTATGTTATATAGTAATGCACATGCATGTCGACACTCGGACGATCACCTTCAGCCACCAAACAGTTTCGGTCAAGGCACCCACATTCGGTAGGGGTGTCATATATTTTTTTCGAATGTGCAACATTCGGCGGGGTCACCCACATTCAATTGTGGCGCATATTCTCTCTCATAAGAGAAGTTAATCATTTTGTTCTAAAGATCCAAACCAAGCCCCAATGATCCTTACACCCACGATGGTGAAGCTTGTCTCAGGCCACCGTTCGACCCGCAATCAATGGGACGTATGGCTACCATCCTCCTCACCACCCAGCTCTCCATGCCTAGTAGCTCTCATTTAGGGCCAAAAAATACTAGAGTATGCTTGGTAGCTCCCATTATGGCCTTTTAATGGTGGACGCGATACAACCCAATTGGGCTGTAAGCAAGTGCAGCAAACCGATCGGGTAGCAAAATTACTCCCAGAGAGAGGAGTGCGATTCACACAGCAGACACCAATTTAATGTGGCACCCAATCATAGAGATGCAGGCCCGCGGAGAAATATTTTTGCTACCGGAAGATACTATTTGTCCCGAACCATCTTTCACGAATGGTCAGCTAGAATGGCATGTCCGGATCACAACTGTCTTGTGCCAAGCACCGATCGATGAATCACACTCAATCCCGACCGACATGCAAAGAGCCCCTATGATTGGATGCCACATCATACGGGCATAAGATTTGGGACCAATGCTTGGGGTTGAATAGCACCACAAAAAAAAATATATATATCGCATTGCTCTTTTGCTACCAGATTGATTTGATGCCCTTGCTTACAATCCAATCACAGCCGTCCGTTGCTCTTTTTGCTAGGGCAATGTCTTTTGCTACCAGATTGATTTGCTACACTTGCTTAGGCCCAATCGCTGTATGCCATGTCCCTTTGTGCTATTTTTAATGTACACGTGGCACATCATGATTGAGCCGAAGCAAATGCAGCAAATCAATGTTGAAGGCCGCACTGTATAAGAGTTTCGGTAAATATGAAAGAGGGGGATCACACATCTAAGGAGGGAGGGGCACATGGCAGCCATAATTAAAAAACCCTGTGGGTGCAAATTTTGGCAGTGAGGTCTACAAACCGCAGGACCCACCGGCCCTGCCTGGGGGGCCCACAGAGATTTCCTCGGGACCCACCGGTCCTGTCTGGTGGACCCACAGTGACTTCCTCAGGACCCACCGGCCCTGCCTGGTGGGCCCACAGAGACTTCCGCGGGACCCATCGACCCTGCCTGGAAGATCCCCAGAGGAGACGGTGGGACCCACCAGCCCTACCTGTGGAATCCCCCGGAAACGGCAGCAGAAACCGCCATTTGTCCCAGATTCCATCCCAGGAAATCCTATAAATAGCAGAGCTTTCAGAAGTAAAAGGATCGGAATTTCGAAATCCAATTCCAGAGCCCAGCTCAAAATCCAGAAGAGAAGATCAGTGCCATCATCTGATATCTAACTCCAGAGTTCAGAGCTCTGAAGCTTCCAGCTCTCATCTTTCAACTCTCCTTGATCTTCTTCTTATCACTGAAGAGATCAGAGAGATTTCAGTGACACTCGGCCTGTCGAGGTCACTTCGAGTAAAGTGATAGTGAATTCGGGTTGCTCCCTATCGCACGGAGACGTAGTCTTCGGCTGAACTCCGAGATCACCTCCCGTGTTAATCCTCTCTGATTGCATCTCTCCTTGTTTGCATACCCTTAGAGCTAACTCAAAGTGACTAAGATATCAACCTTCAAACCTACCTTCCAATCAACAGATCGACCAACGATCTTTGACTCAAACTTCAATTGACTGGTGAGGTTAAGTCTTCGGATCGGCACGAAGATTTTTCCTCCACAGTTTGGCGCCGTCTGTGGGATCGAGCGAGAAGCCAAGTTCGCTCTACAACAAATATCAGATCGGTTGAGCAGACAACCGATCTAGATAGTCAGACTTCCCCGCCTCTTCGGTTGAGCAGACAACCGTTCGAACATCAGCAATCTGGTTACATCCTTCACTTTCCATAAATGGCGAGGACGAAGCATCAGGGTCAACCAGAGGGAAGTAACACACGTCAGCCTCGCCCGGAGACTCGCTTAATGAGTCAACGGCTCAATTTCGGACAGCCCCTTGCTGTCCCTGAAGTGGGGGCTCGCTCAGACAGCGGGAGATCGATCGATCGACCGATCGCACCACCTTCTCGACAGTCAATTGGGCAGACTGCCCCTGCTCCTGCTGAAGACCCTCTATCGATCTACCAAATATCAGCGGTCGATTATGAACTTCTGCAACTGACTAAGCAGAATGCCGCCATCATTGCTGAAAGGGATGCTCTCAAGAAGGCAGCCTCCGAAGCCGGGATTGCTCTTCCTATCCCCTCGACTAATGAGAGGGTCGATCTACCACGACAATCGATCCATTCCGAGCCACGGAGATCAATGGGTATTGCTGCCCTTGAGAGGATTCGTCGCGACCCAACTCTCTCTGTTGCCCCGTGGAAGCAGAGTGTTTGGGATCGCATCGATGATGAGTCCTCCCAATCCTCTTCCGGTCGCAACTGTAACAGGAGGACACCTTCAAAGCCCGACTTATCAAGAAGACACCAGATGAAAGGGGCGCCCTCAAAAAGTAGAGCTTCTCCATCCATCCCACTTCAATGTAGAGTCGGAACGGATCTTCGTCACCGACTCCAACCGGCTGACACTCAAAGGCCCGAGCAAGACCTCGAGATCTTGCCTCTTGACCTGCATCCAGGTCGGGGGTATGGTCGAAGGGAGGGATACTCCTCTGCTAGACCTCTCCATCGAAGCATGTTCCAATCAGCATTTCCTAGGGGATGGAGGACTCCCACTCTCCCCAAATTCAATTGTCTCAAGGGGGATCCCACCCTCCACATACTCGCCTTCAAGCAAGCTCTGACGCCGCACGAGAAAGAAAACAACATGCTCTACCGCACCTTCGCCGGGAGCCTTGACGAGCCTTCCTTTGATTGGTACCATAACCTCCGAGCTGGATCCATTACCCAGTTCGGAGTACTGGCTAACCATTTCATGCAGCACTATCAGCTTAACTTGAAGCCGGAGAAGAAACTCGACTCCCTCTACCGGCTGAGGATGGGTGCTGACGAGAGTCTCCGCAGCTTCACAAAGAGATTCCGCAACGAGCACGCCGCCCTCTCAGGAAGGCATTTGGACGATGAGGCTATTATGCTGGCCTTCCAGAATGCCCTCCGATTCGACTTGCACATCTACAATGACTTTATTCGCAATCCTCCTCCCTCTCTTGGTTCAATGTTCGATCGGATCCAAAGAGAGATTGAGGTTGAAGATGATCAAGTTGCCCGAAAGGGGCGAGAGACAAAGAGGCGACCAGCCGAAAGGGAAGCCCCGAAGTATGCTACCAAAGCTCACAACGCAGAGACAGTAGTTCCCCCTGCAAACAAAAGGTCAAGAAACGATGGACGTCGCTCTCCTTCGAAGAAGACCACTTTCACCGAGTGGAATCTACCGATCGAGCAAATCCTCGACCGCATTCAACACGAGGAATTCCTTCGGAGGCCTAATCCCCTGCAGCCAGACACCAAAGTAACTGCAGACAAAATAGTTTACTACGACTTCCATCGCAGTCATGGCCATCCTACCGACAAATGCTATCGATTGAGATACCATCTCGACGATCTACTACGCGAAGGCCATCTTCAAGAGTTCGTCAAGGGTGGACAAAATCAGCACCAAACCTCCGCAAAGGGGAAAGAGGAATGCTGGGTCCATCAAATCTCTTCCAACCAATCATCCATCACCGTGAGTGCCAATGTCTTTGGCATTCACGGGTCATTGCACAACCAAGCGCTAACCGGGAAGGAAGTTGATCGACAAATTCGACGCATCTTCCACGTTCGCTCTGCGGCGAACAAGGAAGATACCTGGATCGAGAAGCCCGTCAAAGGCTTAGCTTGGCCTTCCATCGTCTTCAACGACTCCGATCTTCAAGGAGTTCATACTCCACATCGAGACCCTCTGGTCCTGAGGCTCATCATCGACGGCAGTACCGTCAATCGTATCCTTATTGATACAGGGAGCTCAATCGATATTATGTTCTCAGACTGCTTCAAACATCTGGGACATAAATACTCGAGTCTTGAAGTTGTCCCAACGGTGATTACTGGCTTCGACGGGGAGCAAAGCATCACAATGGGTGAATCAAGGTTCACCCTCGACCTTAGCCGAGAGACTCGAGTCTCGGTAAGGTTCGCGATCGTCGAGGGAACATCCAACTACAACATCCTCGGCCGACCATTTCTACATCAGATCAATACCATCTCCTCCTCTTACTATCAACTCCTTAAGTTCGCAACATAAGAGGGTATTGTCTGTATCCGAGGAGATCAACAAACCGGACGATCTTGCGAAGCCGCTGCGGCGAGAACAGATCGCAAGATAAACGTCGCTCCCCCAAAGCGACCCAGAGATGAAGCTAGTCCTTCAAGTTAGCAACCAAAGGAGGTCCCACTGCCTGAGCCCCCACCAGTCGAGTGGGAGGCATCGCCCTCAATCGAAGAGATCATCCCAATCAACATTGGTAGTGGGGATTTCCCTCAAGAAACATTCATCGGTACCGGTCTCAGCGACGCAGAAGCGCGAGACATGGTATCCTTCCTTCAATCCAACATCGACGTCTTCGCTTGGTGCTTCGAAGATATGCATGGGATCAATCCAGATGACGCGTGCCATCGGCTCGCAATCAAAGAAAAAATGAAGCCTGTCAAGCAAAAGCCACGCACAATCTGACCAAAACTACAAGTTGCAGTTCAAGAGGAGATCAGTAAGCTACTCGCAGCAGGCTTCATTCATGAAGTAGAGTACCCTACTTGGATCTCCAATATAGTTGCTGTCCTAAAGAAAAATGGAAAGGTCAGAGTGTGCATCGACTTCACCAACCTCAACAAGGCTTGTCCCAAGGATCCATTCCCCATGCCAAGAATAGATAGGCTCGTTGATGCCACCGCTGGCCACGAGCTCTTATTTTTCATGGATGGATACTCTGGGTACAATCAAATTCCACTACACCCGGACGATCGGGAGAAGACTTACTTTGTGACTAGCCGAGTTCTTTACTGCTACAACGTAATGCCCTTCGGCCTCAAAAACGCTGGATCTACCTATCAAAGGCTAGTCACCAAGATGTTCGAAGATCAAATCGGGCGCAACGTCGAAGTCTACGTCGACGACTTTCTTACCAAAAGTCACAATCGAAAGAGCCATCTCCCTGATCTGGCAGAGACATTCCAAATCCTCCGAAAGTACCGCATAAAGCTCAATCCAGCCAAATGTGCTTTCGGAGTTCAATCGGGCAAATTCCTGGGTCACCTCGTGACCAGGAGGGGCATCGAAGCTAACCCCGACCAAATTTGAGCTATTCTGGATATGTCATCACCTACAAATCGAAAAGAAGTACAACGCCTCACTGGAAGATTAGCTGCCCTCAATCGGTTCATCTCAAAGTCTTCCGACAAATGCAAGCTGCTCTTCGACAAGCTACGAAAAGCAGATACCTCTGGCTGGAGTCCAACTTGCGAGCAAGCCTTCCAAGACGTCAAAAAATATCTGGTGCGAGCTCCTATCCTGACGGCTCCACTTTCAAAAGAAGACCTCTGGCTCTATCTTACCGTCACCGATTAAGCAATCAGTGCGGTCTTGGTCAGCAAAAGAGAGAGCATCGAACATCCAGTCTACTACATCAGCCATACGCTCCTTCCGGCCGAGACCCGCTACTCAAAAACAGAGAAAGTCATAATGGCCTTGCTCACCGCATCGTGTCGTCTCCAACCCTATTTTGTCTCCCACCAGATCACAGTCATCTCAGAACACCCACTCAAAGATATCGTCGACAAGGCAGGTCGAGCAGGTCGAATGACCAAGTGGGTGATCGAGATGAGTGCACTTGGGATCCCGTTCGAGCCTCGCACTTCGCTCAAAGGGCAAGCAATTACTGATTTCCTAGCTGACTTTCCAGTTGAAGACCCCATAACTTGGGAAGAAGACGTCGATATGCGCCTTGAAGATGAAGATGAACCTCCATTCAATCTGGCTGCAAAGACCAATCCAAGCCTTGAGGCTCCTGCCACCTCGCCAACTCGGTGGAAACTTTACACTGATGGAGCTTCGAGCACGGTCAGTTCGGGAATTGGGATAGTCTTGGTATCCCCCGAACTTGATTATCTTCAGAAGGCCATTCTTCTTGGGTTCAACGCCACCAACAACGAAGCCGAATACGAAGCGCTCGTCTCCGGACTCGAAATGGCTGAATCTCTGAGAATAGATCGACTCACCGTCTACAGTGACTCCCAGCTAATCATAAGATAGATCAACGGGGAGTACACGACGAGAGAAAAAAGAATGCAGTATTACTTGGCCTTGGTGCGATATCTTAAACGACGTTTTGCTAGCACCGAGTTTATCGTGAGGCAGATGCCTTGGCTAACGCTGCCTCGGTTCTTAGAGACTCACTCAGAGGAAGACAAATACAAATCGACTATCAAGAATCGCCCAAGATTGCACTCGAGCAATAAATCATCGCCACTACTAAAAAGACCAGGGGTGGAGAACGACCAGTCCTCGATCATGTCACAACAAACGAACTCGAGGATTGGAGACAGCCAATATTCGACTTCTTCAAACATGGCAAGACACCCGAAGATCCAATTCAAGCCCGAAGACTTCAAAGAAAACTGCCATGCTACATTCTCCAAGAGGAAGATCTATATTTCAGGTCACACAACGGGATATTACTCAAGTGTATTGGTCATCTGCAAACAAAAGCAATCTTAGTTGGCATCCATTCCGGGGCCTGTGGAAATCACTCGGGAGGAAGATCCCTTGAAGCCAAGACAAAGCTACAAGGTTACTATTGGCCAACAATGGCAAGAGACGTTCACCAAGTGGTTCAAAGATACGAGCCTTGCCAACGACACGCTCAAGCTATCCATCTCCCAGTAGATGAGCTCCATCAACTAGCAAGTCCCTGGCCCTTCCATCAATGGGTTGGACTTCTTGGGTCCTTTCCCACCAACACCAAGCAAGAAGAAGTATCTGCTGCTGGCCACTGATTACTTTACTAAATGGGTGGAAGTCGTGCCACTCTTTCGAGAGACTGACGACGAAGTCATCAAGTTCATCAGACATAATATCTTTTTGAGATTTGGCACGTCATAAGTTCTTATCGCTGACAATGGAGCACAATTTGACTCCGACAAGTTCCGTGAGTTTTGCCTCAACAACGGGATCAAACTTTTCTACTCAACTCCAAGGTACCCCCAGTGCAATGGCCAAGCCGAAGCCTCCAACAGAGCCATCCTTTGTCTCCTCAAGAAGAAACTCGATGACAAGAAAGGATTATGGGAGCAAGTCCTACCTGAAGTTCTATGGGGCTATCGAACCACTCCAAGAAGATCAACTGGGTTCTCATCCTTTCGCCTGACATATGGGTTAGAGGTAGTGCTCCCAACAGAAAATATATCGAGTACTTTGAAGACGAGAGCAATCGAAGAAGGAATTAACGAAGAGCTTCAAGTCAATGATCTGGATTTCTCTGAAGAACTACGAGACCGAGCAATCCTTCGCGTTGCCAAGTATCAACAGAGGATCAAACTAGCCTACGATCAGAAGGTCAACAAGAGATAGTTCCCGATTGGCAGCCTAGTCCTCGGGGCAGTCTTTTACAACACAAAGGAGCACAGCAGCAGAAAACTAACTCCCAATTGCGAAGGTCCATACATTGTCGAATCAGTAGGAGGCAAAGGATCATATCAGCTGATTTCGCCAGAAGGAGACAGACTACCTCGAGCTTGGAATGCTAGACATCTCAAAATGTTCTATCCATGATGTAAATTCCATGATGAATAAAGATTGTTTTCAAATGCTTATCTTCTCAACTCAAGTTCTGGAGCAAGTTTCAAGTTATCTACATTCAAGTTCAAAATTATCTACATTCAAATTACCAGGTCGTTTAACAAGTTTGGGTGCTTGAGTTGCGACTCAACCCCTTACAGGCAGATGTTAAACGGTTTCGGGTTGTGAAACAAAACAACCTTCAAGTCACTGGGTCAATTTAACAAGTTTGGGAGTTTGTGTTGTAACACTACCCCTCACGTACAAACGTTAAAGGACCTTCAATTGCAATATCATCTAACAAGTTTGGGTCCTTGAGTTGCGACTCAACCCCTTACATACAAATGTTAAACGATTTCAAGTTGTGTTACAACATGACCTTCAATTTTCAAGTTACTTAACAAGTTCGGGTGATCTAGTTGCGACTCGGCCCCTACATTCAAGTGTTTAAGTATATTCAAATATTCCAAGACCATTCAGAACACAAACATTCAAAAAGATCAATACAAGAGACATGCAATTTCAAACATCAGAAAGATATCTTTATTTCTCAAAAAAATTTTGAGTACAGGAGTAAGCTTTTATATACGAACAGCTTACAGATACAATAACAGAAAGAAAAAGAGACAAAGTACATCAGGATTTGGCTACACTTGGGGCACGCGACCTCTCCCCTTCGGATCCACCTCGAGCCTTGCTCGCTGTAGACGCCTTCGAAGATTGGACACCACTAGTATGAACCCTGAGGGCCTCTACCGCTTTCTCAGTCGTTGTTCTGAAGCTCTCGCATTCAGCACGAGTATGCTCCAGCTCCTTTGTGAAGGCCTTCTCTTTGGCAGCAAGAGTAGCCTCCTTAGCAGCGAGAGCAGCTTCCTTGGCAGCCAGTTGGCTCTTCAGCTCCTATGGCTCCACCGATCAGTCGTGAGCCAGAGTCTCGATCCTGAAGAATCGATTCTTCAATTCTTCTAGCTCGTGACCCCGAGCCACATAATTCTTGAGCCACCTTTTGCTTTCGGTCCTCTCCTTCTGGAGAGCCTCTTTCTTAGTAGCAAGGGCTTCCTTCCTGGTAGAAAGAAGTTCCTTCAGCTTCGCCTTCTCCTCGTTGGCAGCCTCCAGCTCGGCCGTTAAACGAGAGACCTCAGATGAAGCCCCCCGCTCTCCGACCTTCTTGAAGAGCCGCGTAGCGAACTTCAGGACAACTAAGTTCTGCAAACAAACAAGAAGAGTTAGAAATATTTCTGAAGATACAATTCAAAGATCAAGTCAAGCCGATGCACTTACCACTACTTCAAGCCTGTTGTAGGCCTCTTCGATCGTAGCCTCCGGAAGATTGCAAAGCTTTCGGATGACTGGAGTTGGGTGGTTGATATCAACCTCACCCAAGTCCTTCAAAATCTGAGCCATGCCAACAGGAGTATCTGCAATCAAGGCAAGAGTTCAAAAGAATTAGAATATTTCAAATGTCAAAAGCAGTACAATCAAGACGAAAAGGCAACGAGGATATACCTGTGGCATCGGCTCGGGACGCTCCGACCTTGCTCTTCCCCCGGTCGGAGCTCTTACCCTTGGGGGTCGATCTCTCCTTAGCGGAGAATGCCTCTGGCTGAGGTTGGGGAGCCACAGCCTCTACGCGGCTCCCTCCCTCCATTTGTGCGGGGGAAGGGACACCTCGAGGAGGAGTGATCTCCCCTTCTTCATGCTGCTCGCCAGACTGCTCGAGCCTAGCCATAAGGGCATTTGCCTCCTCCGCTACCTGAGCCGTCGAGGGACGGAGCGAGAGTGGAGGTTGCTCTACCTCCAAACCCCCGCTCGTCGAAGCACCCTCGATCCGAGGGATACTCGGGGGTAACTGGTTGAGGGGTGTAGGGTTGCTTGCAACCCCATCACTCCTCGAAAACTTGATTTTAAAGCGCGTTGGGCGCTTCAACTCCTCGAAATGATACGTGGGGTGCACCTTCTGGCCATCACCCACGACATCCATTACATCTTCCATACGACGGGCCTTAGCCTCGTCGATGGGAATGGGCTGCGACTCCTCTTCGCCCCCATCTTCGCCACCACCAGTGGGGGTGGACGGAATCTCCTCGCCTCCACCATCACCATCTTCACCATCTCCCTCTCCTCCGTCGTCGCCGTCATCATCATCGTCGTCGTTGTCGTCTTCATCTTCCTCTTCTTCTCCCTTCTCTTTATTTTCTTCTTCTCCCTTCTCTTCTTCTTCTTCTTCTCCTCCCTCTTCTTCTTCTTTCTTCTCTTCTTCTTTCTTCTCCTCCAAGAGGACCCTCCTCTTCTTCACCTGGCCCCTGCGGTTTATCACCAACTTCTCCTCTGTGGGCAGGCGACGCCTTGCTCCATACGCCTTCTTCTCGACCCGGATTTTTCTAACAATCTTGCCCGATTGAGGATCCTCCTCATAATCGGAGTACAAGACCTCGTTATCTTCATACCGGGCCTGCAGTCGGTGGAGGAGGTTGGCGTTACCATGACGAACGGGGCAGTTCAAAAACTGCTTCCACGATTGGGTGCCGCACGTCAGCTCCAGGAAGAGGTTGTCCAGGGCCCCGACCCGCTCCGACGTCCAAGCAAAGGCTCCTCTAGTGTAGTACATGGCCACCTCTTTGTGCACCTAAGATCGAGGAGTCTCAGGCACAGAGAGAGGGGTCCATGCCCTAGAGACCGAGATCGGCCAGTCGGTGTAGAGCTTGTCTGAGCCAACGGTGTCAACGATCGAGCGAAGGGCGGAGATGCCGGTCAGATTGAAGAATGGGCTATCCTTCCTCGAAACCCACTTGTAGTGGTAGAAGAAATAGTCCAACTCGATCCGGGCCTCTTCACCCTCAGGGATGCTGGAGTAGCATGCCCTGAGTTCCTCTTGGAAGTCAGATTCTATGCGGCAGAAGGCGTAGATGATCCTCCACGCATTCCCGGAAATCTGTCCGGGGCAAAGTCCAGAAGTATTCAACAACCTCACGGTGAACGGCAGCAATGGGAGGCGCAGTCCGCAGTTCAACTAGCCGATGGTGACTATCGTCCCCATCACTTGCTCCTTACTGGCGATCGATGTGAAGATTGTCCGCTTATCTATCCCAAAAGCAGATTGGACTCTTGATAGCGCCGGTCAGGTCCTCCCCTCCGTGAAGCAGGCCAACAGCTTCTGCCACTTCGCCCTTTTCACGTCCGTGAGCTTCCCGCCGGTATTGTATTCGTAAGCAGGCTCCTCCGTCAGAGAAATCAAAGGACCCAGCACGAAGCTGGCCTTCGAGATATGCTCCGGTCTGGACGGTGCCGAGGCAAACCCCACTCCTTGGTGCCTCTTGCCCAACACTCCAAGGGCAGCTTTGCCCTTACCCCTACCTTTCTGAACGGGCGAAACCTCAGCCCTCTCCTTCCCCTTCCTCTTCAAAGGCACAATATTCATCTTCTTCGAGCTGCCGGATGATGCTATTTCAGAGCTGATCGGGAGAACGAGAAATAGAAATCCGAGAGCAAAGAGTTCGGGAGTTTGAAAAATTCTGAAAGCGTGAGGCAAAAATGAATCAATAAAGGGCTTATAAACCCCGGAGAAACTGGCACGAAAATCGAAGAGACACGTGGCATCTCCAGGTCAAATCCCGTGTTTTCTGAAGGGACACATAGCGTCAATCCGTAGCAAGCGCTCTTCCAGGCGAAACGTCGGAACCAGACGAAACGTCAGACCAAGCGAGCTGCCGATCCAAGCAAACCATCGGTTCAGAAGAATCGCCGGTCCAGATAGACCACCGGCTCAAAATAGCAATAGACTTCACACATTTCGAAGACTTTACCCGTTTGACAGGCAGACGAACGGGTAATTCACTAAAGGATCGGGCAGAAAACAGGCTCTTTTGCCCGATCACTTCGACCCCGATCGGTTGAAATTAACCGATCAGTCAACCATAACCGATCGATCAAGTTCGACCAATCAGTCAAATTTCTACTGGATCGGGCAAAAACACTTGGATTTTTTGCCCGATCACTTAGATCCCGATCGGTTGAAATTAACCGATCGATCAACCATGACCGATCGGTCAAGTTCGACCAATCGGTCGAATTTCTACTGGATCGGGCAAAAAACTTGGTTTTTTGCCCGATCACTTCGACCTCGACCAGTTGAACTTAACCGATCGGTCAACCTTGATCGATCGGTCAAATTCGACCAATCGATCGAATTTCTACTAGATCGGGCAAAAAACTTGGTTTTTTGCCTGATCGCTCCGACCTCGACCGGTTGAACTTAACCGATCGGTCAACCTTGACCGATCGGTCAAGTTCGACCGATCGGTCGAATTTCTACTGGATCGAGCAAAAAACTTGATTTTTTGCCCGATCACCTCGACCTCGACCGATTGAACTTAATCGATCGGTCAACCTTGATCGATCGGTCAAATTCGACCGATCGGTCGAATTTCTACTAGATCGGGCAAAATACTTAGTTTTTTGCTCGATCACCTCGACCTCGACCGGTTGAATTTAACCGATCGGTCAACCTTGACCGATCGGTCAAGTTTGACCGATCGGTCGAATTTCTACTAGATCGGGCAAAATACTTAGTTTTTTACCCGATCACCTCGACCTCGATCGGTTGAACTTAACCGATCGGTCAAGTTCGACCGATCGGTCGAATTTCTACTAGATCGGGCAAAATACTTAGTTTTTTGCCCGATCACCTCAACCTCGACCGGTTGAACTTAACCGATCGGTCAACCTTGACCGATCGATCAAGTTCAACCGATCGGTCGAATTTCTACTAGATCGGGCAAAAAACTTGGTTTTTTGCCCGATCACTTCGACCTCGATCGGTTGAACTTAACCGATCGGTTAACCTTGACCGATCGATCGAATTTCTACTTGATCGGGCAAAAAACTTGGTTTTTCACCCGATCACTTCAACCTCGACCGGTTGAACTTAACCGATCGGTCAACTTTGACTGATCGGTCAAGTTCGATCGATCGGTCAAACTATACCGATCGGTCAAGTTCGACTGATTGGTCGAATTTCTACTGGATCGGGCAAAAAACTTGGTTTTTTGCCCGATCGCTTCACACTCGATCGGTTGAACTTAACCGATCGGTCAGCTTTGACCGATCGGTCGAATTTCAACCGGATTGGTCAAAAAACTGTGTTTTTTGACCGATCACTTCAACCTCAACCGGTTGAACTTAACCGATCGGTCAACTTTGACCGATCAGTCAGAAATTGACCGATCAGTCCTTCGGTATCGATACTTAATGAACTTCTTTGCTCTCATGGCAGGGGGTCGTTAGTTTTACACCAAGAATCCAAGCCAGCAAGGGTGGCCTCTAGCTAACTTGGAGGGGGTAACTGTGGGTGCAAATTTTGGCAGTGAGGTCTACAAACCACAGGACTCACTGGCCCTGCCTGGTGGGCCCACAGAGATTTCCTCGGGACCCACCGGCCCTGCCTGGTGGGCCCACAGAGACTTCCTCAGGACCCACCGGCCCTGCCTGGTGGGCCCACAGAGACTTCCGCGGGACCCACTGGCCCTGCCTGGTGGGCCCACAGAGACTTCCGCGGGACCCACCGGCCCTGCCTGGTGGGCCCACAGAGACTTCCGCGGGACCCACCGGCCCGGCCTGGAAGATCCCCAAAGGAGACGGTGGGACCCACCAGCCCTGCCTATGGAATCCCCCGGAAACGGCAGCAGAAACCACCATTTGCCCCAGATTCCATCCCAGGAAATCCTATAAATAGCAGAGCTTTCAGAAGTAAAAGGATCGGAATTTCAAAATCCAGTTCCAGAGCCCAGCTCAAAATCCAGAAGAGAAGATCAGTGCCATCATCTGATATCTAACTCCAGAGATCAGATCTCTGAAGCTTCCAGCTCTCATCTTTCAACTCTCCTTGATCTTCTTCTTATCACTGAAGAGATCAGAGAGATTTCAGTGACACTCGGCCTGTCGAGGTCACTTCGAGTAAAGTGATAGTGAATTCGGGTTGCTCATTATCGCACGGAGACGTAGGCTTCGGCTGAACTCCGAGATCACCTCCCGTGTTAATCCTCTCTGATTGCATCTCTCCTTGTTTGCATACCCTTAGAGCTAACTCAAAGTGACTAAGATATCAACCTTCAAACCTACCTTCCAATCAACAGATCGACCAACGATCCTTGACTCAAACTTCAATTGACTGGTGAGGTGAAGTCTTCAGATCGGCACGAAAATTTTTCCCCCACAAACCCTTGGCTGGAAAATGTGTGAACAATGGGATCAATACCAAACGTGTCCCTATTTTTGTACATCAAAACCCTCCAATCGATTATTATTTATTTTTTTTTACAATCGGGTCTTTCACTGATTTATTCCTTCATCCACTTAATTTTATCCCCACATTTTGACTCCATTTCAATCTTAACTGTTCCCCTTTTTTAAATGATTGTCACTCACCCTAACGTCAACTTATCTCAACACCTATTTTTTATTCCCCTCCCAACTGCAGATCACGACCGTTCTTTGTACCCCTTATAAAACCTTCCATTGTACTATAGATGCTAGTTCAAAAATTGATTAGGCCAAAAAGGCACCAGATAGATCTAGCCGTCAATCAAGATCTAAAGAGAGAGTTCAAACGGAGCCCTAATCTTGTGTGTGAATACGGCTCTTTCATAAATCCTATTAAATACCTACTATAAAGATAATGAAAGCCTACTATAAAAATGATAAATACATATTCAATAGCATTTAATTGTCATTTGATGTTAATTAGTATTTTTTTGGTCTGTTAATTAGTACTCTCTTTCTCTTTATCTAACAAGTGAATCACACCCTGAAGACAGTTGCGGCCGCCGAAGACTGTCGTCCGAGTGCCGATAGTACTCTCTTTCTCTTTCTCTTTAATTAGTGTTTTTTTGGTATGTTAATTAGTACTCTCTTTCTCTTTATCTAACAAGTGAATCACACCCTGAAGACAGCTGCGGCCGCCAAAGACTGTCGTCCGAGTGCCGATAGTAACAAGGCGGTCATCCAAGTACTGACGGTCACAGACATTTACTAGTATCTAATAGTGTTTAGCTTGTAGACAGTTGGGTCGAACCACATAAAAATCTGAGGAAGTTTGACACAAGTCCTTTTTGAGAGATGATTTTTAGTTGCAAGACACGTTAATTTTGAAATATAGCTCAAGTCTCTCCCGACGAATATATACTCTTTTTGAAGATAATGTCTACTCTTTTTAAAGACAAATATATACTCTTTTTGAAAACAATGTATATCAAATTATGGTGCCTTGCAGCTAATATTGCAGAATAGTTAAGGGCCTATGCCTAATTTGTCATAAAAATTTTAGTGTTTTTTTTTGTCTAGATGATATGATGGTTTGTATTGGAGTAACCAACATCAATAAGGCACGTCATGGACATATTTAGTAAAATTGGTTGATCTAGTAATACTAGGCGTTACCTTGCATATTGCATTTTCTTTGTATTACATATCTAATTGTCGAAATGAATTGTGAGTAAGACCTTATGTTTATTTTGAGCATGGTGTCCAGGATCATGCCTCCGGTGGACATCAATGAACTCAGCTCCAAGAAGGACGCCTTCAACCTAACTGCACCGTCGTATCTCCAGATAATTGTTCACTACACCAATTTGAGGAATAAACTATATAAATAAACGACGGACAAAGTTTGTTTTTAATAAACGACGGTCAATTCATTTTTTTTAGTGGTAAAAAACAACGGGCATTGAAAATGACATACTGAAAAAATATGGTCATTACATGTCCTTTTTCAACAGCATCGGTGTAGTGGTTGCTCTTGATTTGCTGTAAGGCAAGGATAGGGAACCGTTATTGGACAACCAACTCTAGTAGTATATCCTCTCTAAACATGGGACATCAAGGGGAAGAAGAAGCTGTTGATGATGAAGAAGAAGAAGAAGAAGGGAAGAGAGAAGGAAGGAGATGAAAGAACTCTTTAACTTCCCTCGAGCGATATTGAGTCTCTGGGGGAGAGTAGTTTTGCCAACCTTAGTTCATGTTTCTAACGGTATTTTCGACGATAGTGATGGCGTAACAGGCGAATACGAGGATGATTAAGATGGCAACTAGAGGTCGCTGATCGTTTAAATTTTTTACATTTCCCCCTCTTCTTTTGTGACTAGGGGCAATGCCCTATTTTCGGTCTCATAAATTACATAAATAAAAGGGAGACTTAGCCTTAAGTCCTTTTAGCATATGCTATATTAGCTAAAGAACAAGCAATGTTTTAATATTGCACCAAGTCCCTCCTGAACATTGCGTGCTACAACAAGTCCCTCGTCCTTATTTACCCCCTCACGTGCTAAAGAAAGAGTATCTATTCGTCTTTAGAAAGAGTATCCATTCGCTGGTTAACACTGTGCATGTAGCGGTAGCTACAGTGATTTAAGTATAATTGCTACTGTGATTTCACTGTAGCTGCTATAGTGAAATCACTGTAGCAAGAGTATCAATTCAATTTGGTAAGAGTATCAATTTAGCGAATTGTCTATTGCTTTGAGAGGCTGCGCTAACTTTAACCCCCCTAGAACTTTTAGAATTCGATAAAATTTGGTGAGAGTGTTGTCTAGGGTAAGATGATCATCCTCACTAATTTTCATCAAATTCTAAAACTTCTAGGGGGTCAAATGGTTGAAGCAAAAGTTGTCATCCGCAGTCACCATTAAAATATGCAGATTTTGCTTCGACCATTTGACTCCCCTAGAAGTTTTGGAATTTGCTGGAAATTGGTGAGGATGATCATCTTACCCTAGACAACACCCTCACCAAATTTTATCAAATTCTAAAACTTCTAAGGGGGTTAAAGTGAGTGCAACTCACTTTCTCCTCCGGCAGCTTACAACTCACTTTAACATTCCTCTCTCTCTCTCTCTCTCTGTATATATATATATATATATATATATATATATATATATATATATATATATATATATATATATATATATATATATATATATATATATATATATATATATATATATAGAGAGAGAGAGAGAGAGAGAGAGAGAGAGAGAGGGCCGATCCAGTGAGAAACTCCTTATTTGCGAAACCTTGTGCAAAAACCCCTAGAGGTTTCAGAATTTGATGAAACTTGGTAGGCATACTACCTATGCCATGTTGATCATCCTTACAAATTTTCATCAAATTCTAAAACTTCTAGGGCATCAAATTTGATAATCAAGTTAACGGTTTTTATGAATTTTCTAACATTTGATGCCCCTAGAGGTTTTAGAATTTGATGAAATTTTGTGAGGATGATCAACATGGCATAGGTAGTATGCCTACCAAGTTTCATCAAATTCTGAAACCTCTAGGGGGGTTTCGCACAAGGTTTCGTAAATAAGGTGTTTCTCACTGGATCGGCCCTATATATATATATATATATATATATATAGAGAGAGAGAGAGAGAGAGAGAGAGAGAGAGAGAGAGAGAATACGGGGTATGAGCTGACAGCCCATTTGCTTAAATGGGCTGTCACCGGCAGCCGTCCGATTGCTATCTTCTGACCGTCCGATTTTTTTAAAAAAAATAGTTGTTATACAGTGGTACTTTCTCTCTCTCTCTCTCTCTCTCTCTCTCTCTCTCTCTCTCTCTCTCTCTCTCTCTCTCTCTCTCTCGTGCGAGCGGCAGCCCCCGACCTCCCCGACCAGCCTCCGACTCCGACTCCGACTCCGACTCCCCAGACCCCGACCTTCCCCCTTTTCTGACCACCATTCGGTGCCGATCGCACCCCACCTCCCCACTTTCCAACTCCGGCAACCCCGTTCTCCTCCCCCTCTGGCGCCAGCACCCCCTCCTCGGTCGGGGGTGCCTGTCGGAGGGGGCGACTGTGATTCCCCAGTCGGACTGGCCTGACGGAGGGGAAGGTGCCGGAGATGGGGTGCCGAAGCCGGAAGGGAGAGGAGGGGGTGCCAACGCCGGAGGGGGAGGAGAACGAGGTTGCCGGAGTTGGAAAGGGGGCTGCCGGTGGTCGTGGGTATGAAGCCGGCGCCGGAGGGGGAGGTGGAGGCTGGACAGGGAGGTCGTGGGTATGAATTAAAGCCGGCGCCGGAGGTGGAGGCTGGTCGGGGAGGTTGGGGGCTGCCGCTCCCACGAGAGAGAGTGAGAAAGAGAGAAAAAAAAGTATAGCTGTATAACAGCTGTTTTTTTTTTAAAAAAAATCGGACGGTCAGAAGATGGCAATCGGACGGTTGCCGGTAACAGCCCATTTGAGCAAATTGGCTGTCAGCTCATATCCCGTATTTTATCAATTTGACGATAAAACTAAACGACCGATAAAAGTTGAGCTCATTTGATAGACCTATAGGTCTTAGAATGAGCTGATATTTTATGTGTGTGCTATCAAAGGGGAGGTGATCATCCTCAAAAACAAAAACCCTAGGGGGGTGGCCACACGTTAAGCCGCACATTAAGCGATTGCAATGTATCAAAAAAAAAGGGGGAAAAAAACCTTAGGGTGATTCACCTTGGGATAAGAATGGTTGAGTTTAAATAAAGTTGATATGGAGTGATATAATTGAGGGGGGAAAGTAACGTATGATGTGACTATTGGATTGCAAAAAAAATATAACAAAAATTTTATGACGGATTTTATGTAAAAATTGGGGGACAAGTTTGATAATAACATCATTGTTCACACATTTTCTCATTGAGCTTAAATACCTTCGGCCCAATCGAAACACACCACGTGGTACCCCCTTTCTCTTTTACTCTTGGTTGAAATCTCTCTTTGGTCCCCCAATTTTCTCTCTCTGATCCCCACTCTCTCTCTCTCTTTCTCTCTCTCTCTCTCTCTCTCTCTCTCTCTCTCTATATATATATATATATGTCTCTCTCTCTCTTTTCGTGGTCCCCCTTAGCACAACGTTTTGGGGAGGAGAAATGATATTTAGCCTGAAGGTTTTCCCGATTCCACTCAGCCCGATTGATGTGGTTGTGTATGAGTGGTGGTTAAATCTTACTAGAGACGTTTAAATCTCTACCCCACCACTCGTACACGGCCACGTCAATCGGGCAGAGTGGAATCAGGAAAACCTTCGGGCTGAGCGGAATCAGGAAAACCTTCGGGCTAAATAGCATTTCTCTTTTGGGAGAGCATGTTTGTTACCCAATTCATTTGCTGCACTTACAGCTCAATCGTTGGTTGCCACATTGTCCAAAAGAAAAGCCATAATGAGGAATCACTCTCTCTTTGTGAATCCCCTTTGCACAACTTCTTTGGGAGAGTATTTTTGCTACCCGATTAATTTGTTGCACTTGCTTATGGCCCAATTGTTAGCTGCCACATCATCCAAAAGAAAGGCCATAATGGGGAGTACACTTGTTACAGGACTACAATTGTTCCATTAGGCCCTTTCAAATGGACGAGGAGGCAGCACATGATTTGGCTGTAAGCAAGTGTAGTAAATGAATCGGTTATGTCATTTCTAATGGACGATGTTGCAGCACACGCTCTGATTGGAAGCAGCAAGTTGACTCGCCAGAGAATAACCGTGGTTGCCGGCAACGGTAGAGGTATGTTGCTATTTTTTTGATAATATTTTTATATGAAAAATATTAAAATTAGAAAGCATCGGACGGTCGTAATGAAATAGGTATAAAAGTCGAGCATTTTTGCTACTCGATTCATTTACTACACTTGCTTATGGCCTAATCATTGGCTGTCACGTAGTCCAAAAGAAATGGCATAATGGGGAATACACTTGCTACCGGACTAACCTTATGTTATACAAATCCTCTTTTGTTCTAATTTCACCTCTTCCTCCCACACACACATTCTCTCTCTCGATGGTGGTGCTGGCGGCGACAATCTCAACGTTGACTGGCCGCTGGTTGTGGTGTTGAAGACGTCGGTCCGTCAAGATGGGGTCGCTGGAGCCAGATGTTGTCGTCAAAGGCGATCGCTTAGGTGATGACAATAGTCATAACAGTGGACGATCATGGCGGTGTCGAGGTCACTAGTTCACCGGGGTGGGGCCGCCGGAGGCGGGTGTTACCGTCGAAGGTGTGCATTGACGCTAAAGGTAATTGATTGTGTTTTGCCGCCGAAGATGGTAGCTACCATGCTGACAGCCGCATCGGCGCCCACTGCGTACCGATCGACACGGGATTCCACGATATATATATATATATATATATATATATATATATATATATATATATATATATATATATATATATATATATATATATATATATATATATATATATATATATATATATATATATATATATATATATATTTGAATATCTTTGATGCCCCTAGAGGTTATAGAATTTGATGATTTTTGGTGAGGATGATCAACTTGCCATAGAGAGCATCACCACCAAGTTTCATCAAATTCTGAAATATCTAGGTTAGGTAAAAGCCGATTTGTAACTTTCATTAGTAAGATTCCATTAGTAAAAGTATCACTGCCCATATATATATATATATATATATATATATATATATATATATATATATATATATATATATATATATATATATATATATATATATATATATATATATATATATATATATATATATATATATATATATATATATATATATAGAGAGAGAGAGAGAGAGAGAGAGAGAGAGAGAGAGAGAGAGAGAGAGAGAGAGAGAGAGAGAGAGGGAGGGCAGGGACCCTGCACTTAAGGTATAGCTTCGTTGCTACACCTATTCCCTTGTTTACCATCCTTAAAGTTTTAGAATTTAGTTATTTTTGGTGGATGTGTTATGTAGGGTAAAGTGATTATCCTCATCAAAAATTAGTAAATTCTAAAACTTCTAGAGCCATCAAATGTGCTACGCAAAATTAACGGTTACAATGGATGGTTGATAGAGCTTTGAACATTTGATGACTCTATAAGTTTTAGAATTTGATGATTTTTGATGAGGATAATCACCATACCTTATAGAACACATTCACCAAAATCATCAAATTATAAAACTTCTACGGTGGTAAACTACACTTGAGGTGTAGCAACGAAGGTACACCTCGGGTGTAGGAACCCTTTTCCCATATATATATATGGCATTCCCTTCTTAACACTCAAAACACGTTTTTAAGCAGTGAGCTTTCAAGCAAACCAAACAATGTCTTCCGTGTTGGGGCAAGATGTTACACTGACCCCTTACCTTTGCGTTGTTGGACTCCTTTTATAGGCAAGATATATGGCATTCCCTTTTTAACACTCAAAACACATTTTAAAGCAGTGAGCCTTCATGCAAACCAAACAATATCCTCCGTGTTGGGGCGAGATGTTACACTGACCTTTGCGTTTTTCGACTCCTTTTATAGGCAAGATAGAGACTCACTTTTCCTATCTGTAGCCGTCTTGCAGATCAGGTTGGGTTAGTGTTGAAAAAATACACCAATCCCTTGAGCTGTGATTATTTTGATCATCCTAGAAGTTTTGGAATTTCGTGAAAATTGGTGGGTGTGTTGCATAGGGTAGCATGATCATCCTCACCAATTTTCAAGGAATTCCAAAACTTCTAGGGTCATCAAATGGTAGAAGCAAAATTAACAATTACTGTGGACGGTAGATAAAGCGTCTACCGTTTGATAACTCTAGAAGTTTTGGAATTCCTTGAAAATTAGTGAGGATGATAATGTTACCCTAGACAACACATCCACCAATTTTTATGAAATTCCAAAACTTCTTGGGTGGTCAAAATGACCGTAGCTAATTTTCTCCTTTTGTAGCTCACAGCTCACTATAACATTCCTCTCTCTCTCTCTCTCTCTCTCTCTCTCTCTCTCTCTCTCTCTCTCTCTCTCTCTCTCTCTCTCTCTATATATATATATATATATATATATATATATATATATATATATATATATATATATATATATATATATATATATATATATATATATATATATATATATATATATATATATATATATATATATATATATATATATATATATATATATATATATATATATATATATATATATATATATATATATATATATATGAGGACTGGGTTCCTATGACATGTCATAGGGAGTACCCTATGACATATGATGAATTAGTAATGCTAGAATGTTTAGAATGTGCTGAATTTTTTTGAGGGTGATCACCTTATCTTAGATAGAATGTCCACAAAAAATCAAAGCATTCTAAAACTTGTTGGGGCATCAAATGCTAAAAGTTTTATCGGCCATCTATTTTAACCGTTAAATTAAAAATCATATTTGATGCCTCTAGAAGTTTTAGAATGAGCCGATTTTTTGCGGGGGTCCTATCTAAGATAGGGTAATCATCCTCATAAAAATTCAGAACATTCTAAACATTCTAGGGTTACTAACTCACCATATGTCATAGGGTACTCCCTATGACAAGGCATAGGAACTCATTTCCCTATATATATATATATATATATATATATCAAACTCACAGATATATATATGAGTACACGGGTTCAGGTTGGGTTGGGTTACCCGACCCCTCAACCCGAGTCCAATCCAAATTTAACTCGGTTGTATTTTTCAACACTAACTCAACCTGATCTTGATACATCAATCCAAATCCGCCCAAAACTCGGGTTGAGTCGGATCCAACCCGCCCAAGTTGCAGCCCTAGGCCAATCGTCAGTCCACATGTTGGTTGGACCGACTATGCTTTGATCGATATACCGACTAGACCGAGACGACTCGAGGATGCATAGCCCGCGGCTTCCATAGAAGTTGGTCATTCCTCAAATCGGTCATTTATCTCCCAAATTTCGTGCACTCATTGGCCATTCCGGTCTCGTTCGCTCCGCACCGAGCCATGGAGTTGGCTACGCCACGTGTTGGCCCTCCGTTCGGCCATATGTCCGATGGGGATTGGTGCATTTTTGACCACCCACAATAGGCTGGGATCAAGGAGACAGATCTTGGTGTACCTAATCTCACAATAAGCTAGTGGTTCTAGCCTTCTACTCTTCAAGTTCCTCTCAACTCTATGGAGCTTTTGATGCCTTTCCCTTCACAGGAGATGTGACTGACTACCCAAGCTGGCTGTTAACCAAAAAACAATAGAAGCTCATGTAGTGGGCCGGAAGTGGGTTTGAGCTAAAGTTAGCAAACCAAGTCGAAGGCCCGGCCCATCACACATACCTAATTGCCAGCCAAGCATAGACACAAACATGTGAGGGCCACAACTTACCTGAACATGGTATAATAATCAACCGAAACAGATCATCCTAAACTTTATACATATTCTACTCATTAAAATAATATTAATAAATTCCAAGTCCTATCTCCTGACTTGAGATAAAAGGACATAAAGAAGCAAAGAAGCATATTGTGTCTGATTGTGTCCCAAAGGTTGGAAAATAATTAAATTAAAAAAAATTCCTCATAAAATCAAGTTTATAAACAGTACCCCATCTCCTACCCAACAAGAGGACCCACCCAATTCTTGACCACTTCTCCTCTTAGGTGTGTTTGGTTTGCCGAAGTCGTGAGGAAGTGAAGAACTGGTGGAACTAGGACTTCCATGAACCAGGGCTTTCAGATGGAAGCTGAAGTGGGCAGACTCAAAACACTGGCTTTCAGGGCTTCCACCAATTTTGTTGTTTGATTGCTAGAAAGTTGATATGTTTTAGCCATTGAAAAAGTGGATACACTGATTTGGTGTTTTTAGTATTTCCCCAGCCATCTGGAAAGAGTGACTTCATAGGGTATGTTTGGTTGCCCAAAAGTGCAACTCGAAGCGGTGGAAGTCGGCATAGTGGGCGAGTTCTGACGTTTGGTTGCATGGAAGTTCAGACCTGGAATTGAGACTTCTGGTGCCCCTCCACTTCCTCCAAATATACAAGTGTGATTTCAGACCAAAAAAATTAAAAACAGTACACCTCCTGGTGGTGGGGAAGTACTAAAAACATCACATCAGTGAAAATGCGTTGCTAGGCATGTCCTTCTCAATGAGTCATCTGTCTCATCTAGCGATCATATAGATTGTATTATCACTCAGTTTCATACTGAGCCTGCTCCTATTTGAATGTAATGTCAATGGTGCATTTCACCTTTGGGGTAGGATGAATAGATCCCCACCATTCCGAGCCCAAAAAAAAAAGAAGTCAAAATATGTCCACTTCCTAACAACCAAACAACAAAATTGGGAAGTCATGAAAGCCAGAGTTCTTGGTCTACTCACTTCCTGGCGGACGAAAGTCCCAGTTCATGAAAATACTAGTTCCACCAATTCTTCCACTTCCTCACGACTTCAAGCAACCAAACATGTCCATAGTTGTTTGGGCCGAAGTTGAACTTACATATTTGAAGAAAGTGAAGGGGAATCAGAAATCTGACCTCCGACTTTGGACTCAACCAAACATCAGAACTTGCCCACTTCGTAACTTCCACCACTTCAAGTTACACTTTCATGCAACCAAACATGCTCTAATCAAAATCACCCAATTCCTCAACTGACACAGACCCATAAATATAATATCAATGGCAATTCATTTTGTATGTTATTTAGAGGTGGGTTGGCTGTTAAGTTATTGCAATAGGGCGTCCACTCCGTTTCATGTGGGCATCTGAAGGGAATTGGGGGGTTTCGATCAGCCCCCGATTTAATGCCACCTCATGGGTGCAGTTAGCAACGGGCCCAGATCCGAAAACCGTTTCCCTTCCATCCATCAATGAGACGGGGTACCAAACACCCCCTTTTCTCGTGGACCCCCATTCTCTCTCTATCTGGGTATTTTTGTAGGGAGAAAGGGACAAGAAGGGTGTGTCTATCAGATTCTGCTATCTAGAGAGAGAAACAAGAGGATGGTGGGGGTGGTTTCAATTCCTCTGGTTTCACTTTCACCTTGACACTCCATCTTGGGGAGCCCAGCAATCTTTCCTCTTAGAATCTGTTTGAGCCCCTGAGTGAAAGTTGGCATGAAGGCAATGGGTTTTCCTGTTACTAACGCATGTGGGTTGTCAGGTAAAGCGCAGACCTTTTAAACTAAGTATAGAGAGAGAATAATAGAGAGAGAACAGAGAGTCTGAGAGAGAGAGGGGTTTGTTTTCTGGGTTCAATGTTGCGTGACAAGCTTTCCAAGCATACCCATATCCCCATCTCCACCTTCCTCCCTCTCCTCCCTCTCCTGAGTCTCCTCCTGCTGCTGCTCACCATTAGTGGGTGATCTGGCTGTAGACCTGACAGTGAAACAAGTGCCTGTTTGTCTGCTTTCACAGTCCTTTGCTCTTTTTCTTTTTTTTTTTTCCTTTTTTTTTTTTTCAAACTGCACACATTCCCTATTCTTGTCTCTGGTTTTTGGGGGGGAGCTTGTTCTGTCCCTATACTTTCTTTGATATTCCGAGCAAACCCTGGATTTATTTCACCCGCTTGGTGCCCACAGGAGCAGTTGGTGAGGCATTTGGGGGAGATGGGATCTTGGGTTCTTGGTGGGATGAGGTAGTGGAGATTCACCTCTTCTTCCCTTTTGTTTTGGACGTTTTCTGATTCCTAAACTGATGCAGTAGAGAGATTTGGTTCTTGGGTTGGCCATTTTATTTGATATTCCTTGTTCTCTGGCCATCAGTGGAGTAGAGATAGGGTTTTCTAGAGTTATTGACTATATAACTCTCTCTCTCTCTCTCTCTCTCTCTCTCTCTCTCTCTCTCTCTCTCTCTCTCTCTCTCTTTCTCTCCCCCTTTGGAACCCTTTTGTTTCTACCCTTCTATAGAAGAAACCCATTGAAGGGTTGCTCTTGAGTTGTTGACTGACTGAGGTGAAGCAGTCTTCTATTGCACAACCCTTTTGATTTCTGAATGCCTGCTGAAGGAATTTTATTGTTGTCTGTCATGTGATGAATACTTGCAAGGCTGGTTCTTGTTGAATTTGAAGCTTTTATCTACTCTCTGAAGCCCCTTGACTCTTTTTTCTGAGAGAGATTGGATATCTGGCCTCAAAATGAGGGATTTCCCTTCTTGTTTTGGTGAGAGCGGCGTCCAAATCGCCGATTCCTCATCCAATGGCAGCAAAAGTGGTCAGAATCTGGTTACGAGCCTCTACCGGGCACAACTCCGCGGCCGTCCTTGCGTCATCACCGTCGCATGGAGCAAGAACCTGATGGGCCAAGGCCTGAGCATCGGCGTAGATGATTCCGCCAACCAGTGCCTCTGCAAGGTGGATGTAAAGCCATGGTTATTCTCTAAGAGGAAAGGTTCCAAGAGCTTGGAGGCAGATAATAGCAAGGTAGACATCTTCTGGGACCTCACCGCTGCGAGGTTCGGATCCGGACCCGAGCCATTGGAAGGTTACTATGTTGCAGTGCTCTTTGACCTTGAGATGGTCCTCCTCCTCGGCGATCTCACCAAAGAAGCCTACCGCAAGACTGGTGCAAGCCCTCCTCCCTCAAATGCAGTGTTCATCTCCAAGAGGGAGCACATTTTTGGCAAGAAGGTCTTCTATACGAAGGCCCAATTCTGCGACAATGGGCAGGTTCATGATATCGCGATAGAGTGCGAGACGAATGGGCTCAAAGACCCGAGCCTCGAGATCTGCATCGACAAGAAGCGGGTGATGCAGGTGAAGCGGCTCACATGGAAGTTTCGTGGGAACCAGACAATCCTTGTTGACGGACTTCCCGTGGAGGTGTTTTGGGATGTCCACAGCTGGCTCTTTGGAACAGCTTCTGGAAACGCCGTCTTCATGTTCCAGACTTGCCTCTCCGCCGAGAAATTGTTGCCATGGTCTTGCTCGCAGATATTCAGGGAAAGCCAATTACGGGGTCTTGGATTTTCGTTGATTTTGTATGCTTGGAAGAATGAGTAGGTGTATGTATGCTTGAAGGATGTTTTTACTCCCTCGTCTTCTCTTTTGAGTGCTAACAAAATATTTTAGTGAGTTGATTTGTTGTTGACGTTGTGCACGAGGGCCCCATTTGTTTTTCTCCCCCTTCCCCCATTGATTAATGTGATCTGTTTGGATAGAATGAACAATTCCAAGAGTCTTATAATTTGTTGCTCTATATCATTCTTGTCCACCTTGGTTTTGCATCTTATGTTCGAGGGCTGGAGCAGTTCCAACTTACTTCCTATTTATCCATGAAAAAGGTTTCACGGCATGTATGCAAGTGATGTATGTGGACTTTTGAGCTGTTTTTCTGAGCAAACAGAATTTGGAAGAACTTAAACTCTAAGTTTCCTTGAATCCGACATTAATAAACTTTGAAGTTTTCATCTTATGGAGAACATTCATCATTGTTCTTTGTGGGTATGCTACTTAACTGACTACTCTTTCCAGTCCTTCTGTAAGATCATATTAGTGGTTTTATATGTACTGGCATCTGAATAATAGTCTGATACTATCTTTATAGGTTCGAAAAATGATACAGAGGAAACTGATACGTGAAAACTTCTGAAGTGCTATCCATTGTGAATCAAAGGGAGTTCTATTTGTAGTTCGCATCACTGATTTATTGATTATATCTTTTACGTGGCAGGATCATAAAGCAGTAAAAGATCTGAGAAACGGTTTATGTTAGATGAGTGTTATGGTGCTAACCTTCTTTCTGAAGTCGGAGATGGCTCGGGGAAGGGGGGGGGGAGTCCCTTGATTGATTTCCCTTACTTTTTGGTATCCTAATTCATCTCTATGTAGACAATCTAGATGATATCATTGATCTGCTTGAGGGTGATCACTTGTAATTTGCTTTTGTGTTTCATTGTGTCCATTCGATCGAAACCCCTGTAGGACAAGTGGAAAAAGAACACTGTATTGTTGTAGCTGGCAATTCTCAGATTGCAAATATTTCTCAAGCAAACAAGCATTAGTGAGTATGTCCTTGTATCTTCAATTATTTCTATTCTACACTTTATATCTATCCTTTAAACTAAGAAAATGTTATAAACGGTCTTGTCCAAAGTCTCCTTCCTTTCTATTACTTGTGAATGCGTTTGTGAAACTGATGTCTGCTATATTAGTTAATCAGCAATGTCACCTTCACTTATTATGGATAATTCAGAATCTCCATTTTGGATGGCAAAAATTATCTGGAACACCTTTTATTGATATGATGCTTGTCATGCTTAATGTGGCTAAACTTAACCAAATTGTTGACGAATAGTCCCACATCGGTGAGGGAGGCACCCATCACCCACTTAATATACCCCCTATGGACCTCCCCTTACGACTAGGGTTTTGGGGCGTGAGGGTATCTAACATGGTATCAGAGCTGGCCTGTCACCTGCTCCTGCTTTCGTTCCGGGTGCTCCCCACCGATCGTGCCTTGCCACGCGTGCTCCCGCATGGGAGGATCCTTGCCACGCGTGCTCTGCGTGAGGGGGAGTGTTGACGAATAGTCCCACATCGGTGAGGGAGGCACCCATCACTCACTTAATATACCCCCTGTGGACCTCCCCTTACGACCCGGGTTTTGGGGTGTGAGGGTGTCTTAACACAAATAATGAAACTTAGTTTTTCGTCTTATACATAGTCTTCTAAAGCTAGATGAAACACGATTCTGATATAGAATTTTTATTGCTTACCTTAAAGCATTGTGTTTTGGATCTTTCTACATCTGCCTCCTGTTTCCAGGGGAAAAGTATCACTGTATGAGAATAGTTAAGAGTATAGTTTGTTGCATCATTCTTCTGTAGTCATTTACAATAATTATTTTGGAGCATTATCCAGCTAATCAGCTATAGTCATGGTTTATCATGTGTTATTTCTCCGGTGTATTTGATATCTGAGATTGTGATTTATTCATTACATAAATATTTCTAATATGTAAATTGTAAAACACAAGGCTATGTAGTAGTGTTCAAGTAATTGCTGTCAAAATGAACAGTACATACTATTCATATAACTCAGCGTAGAGTACAAAAGTATGGACCATTTGGATTTAGTACACTTATGCATATAAGATATAAATAAATTTTGTTGAATGGCATTATCAATGTGTACCTTCAAAGCACGGCAACATTTGCAAATTGAGGACATGCCATATTCGTGGGTCTGGAGAATTGAGAGGTATGGAGTCTTAACTCTTGAGCAAGTCTGAAACTTTGTTAGTATGCTGGTAATGCATAAATGGACTTTGCTCATCATGTGAATAGATATATTAAACTCATGCCCACTTCCATGTGACTCGTTTTGCTACTTCTTTCCCCTTAATAATTCCACCTTTATCCATATCCACCTAGGTTCCTTGGGTTTGACTCTCGAAGATCCCTATCTACCCAATCATCTGCGACCGTGTTTCCCACCTATGATACAGTTGTGCCCTGAATGGATTACTTGGTTCGTTCAACTTAAAGCTATCCTAATAGCATTGTTGTCTCATCCTTACTAGCAAGCCCTCTTCCCATCAGCCCATCCCAATCATCCCATTCTCCATTGTGGTAAAGACAGAGAAGAACCAATCAACTTGGGTATACTCATCTTGTCACGTCCCGTAATATGTTTAGAAATGTTGAGATGGTCATGCCTCACACGAGTTAGTCCCACAATGGTGATGGGAGCGGGTGATGAGTTTTTTATATATCCACCTTGGACCTCCCCTTACAAGCCGGTTTTGTGAGGAGGCAAGTATCCAATGGTCTGGGATTCGTCACATGGTATCAGAGCAAGACCCGCTTAGAGAGCTCCTCCCGATTGTGTCATTGTCACGCGTGTCCGCGTGAGGGGGGGGGGGGGGGAGAGTATTGAGATGGTCATGCCTCGCATGGGTTAGTCCCACATCGGTAATAGAAGCGGGTGATGAGTCATTTATATACCCGCCTTGGACCTCCCCTTACAAGCTGGTTTTGTGAGGAGGCAGGTGTCCAAGGGTCTGGGATTCGTCACAAGAAAAAACCATACACGATTTCCCAACCCAACTCACCGTGCATGATCTCCTCTCTCTCTCTCTCTCTCTCTCTCTCTCTCTCTCTCTCTCTCTCTCTCTCTCGTCTCCCCAAACTACTTAGGTTCTCTCCCCCTCTTTGTTCTCTCTCTCTCTCTCTCATCACCATCCACCATGCACTTTCAACGATCGCCGACCGTTGACCCACGGTATCCACCCGGTCCCCACGGCACCCACCCGATCCCCAAAACCTCACCCCACCCTTTGGCTCATCCCTCTGTTTCTCTATCTTGGTGCAGCTATACTTGCAGTGACTGCCAGCCAACAACCCGCAATATTCACCTCTCGCTCTTTCTCTCTCTCTCTCACACACACACCATCCATGCTATTTCATGCATATCAAAACAGTTAGGTTAACTTATTCCTTTGTAACTCATGCCACATTTACTTTCCACAGTTGGGTTAATACCATATATGCATGTTCAAAATCTGTTGCACGTTGGGTGGAGCAATGATATTCATCCCAAACACTATACCCGCATAGTTTAAGCAGAATTCAGTGGTATCCAATACTGTGATCACAACACATCATTTTGTTACCCTAAGAAGCGCCGACCTGGTACAACACGACACGGGTACACCGACACGACAAATCCTAAAAAAGGACACGGGTACGGCGTGGACACGGCAAAATAAATTAATATTTTTTGTTTATATTTCATGTGTGTTTATAATTTACATATATTTTGATAATCGAAAAAACCTCATAGAAAATAACAAAAATAAAAATTTAATGCATACTGAATCGCAACCGTTAGTTACACCTAGCCCGATCGGTGGATCGCAATTAGCCCTAAATGGTATGAAAAAGAACTATTGTGTTTCAATTTTTGGATTCAACCTATCTGAAACCTCAGAGGAATAGATAGGTTAAAGCCAAAACTGAATCGTAATCGTCTGTTACAACCGACCTGAAAAGCAAATCACACTTAGGCCCAAATGACATGCAAAAGAACGGCTGCGATTCAGTTTTGACTTCAACCTAACCTCAGAGGATCAGATAGGTTGAAGCCAAAACTGAATCATAATAGCTTGTGACCCGACCCTATATCGAACAACCCGTCAACCTGTCATATCCGGCTCCCGGAAGCACGTGGGACACGGCACATGCGTGTCCGACGCGTGTCCAGCGAGTGTCAGTGTCCGACACGGATATGAGGGGCCTGGGGAAGTGTATGTGCTTCCTAGGTTGTACCCAACGGTTAGTCCAATTGGTGTTACATTGCACCCCTTGGAGCGCAAGTCCTCAGTTGGAATTATGTGGCCATAACCGGTGTGGTTGTGCAAGGCATGGCCACATCAACAGGAAAACGATGCAAGTTGCTCAGTTACGTTTCTAATCATAGCCGGGGGGTTGGTACGGTGGTACCCGTGCGGTTCTACCAGTAGGTTGTAACTTGACTATAAAAAAAACACACATCATTCTGTTTAAAAGACCTTGGTAGATGGTAAAGTATTGGGGCAAGTAATAATTTTCTTTGGTGTGATGACTTTTGACTTCAGTGTTGTGCACCATCGGTTGTAATATTAAGTATTAACCCAATCCACCTAAAACCTTCTAATCAAAGTGACTTGACACCTAAATTAATTTTCTAATTAATTGGTTATGTTAGGAGATGACGGCTAGGGTTTGGAGAGGAATAGAATGCATTCCATTGAGGGACTCAAGCCCAATATATGTACATGTATATCTATACAATCTGACCCGACTGTACAGTAAACCCGACCCATCTATATGTATATTAACACTCCCCCTCAAACTCACGGTGGATCATGAACCGAGAGTTTGCCTAGAAAATGTCGGAAGCGAGCACTCGTCAGGGGCTTCGTCAGAAAATCAGCAGTCTGCTCCGATGAGAAAATAAAAGGCAGGGAGATGGTGTGGTCGATAAACGCCTGGCGAACATAATGACAATCAACTTCAATATGCTTTGTTCGCTCATGGAAGACCAGGTTGCTAGCAATCTGAATAGCACTCCGGTTGTCACAGAAGAGAGGGGTGGGCCCGGATATCACCACTCCCAAGTCGAGCAGAAGGCGGCGAAGCCAGACAATCTCGGCGGTGGTGGAAGCCATAGCCCTGTATTCGGCTTCGGTGCTGGAGCGAGCAACAGACTCCTGCTTCTTGCTGCGCCACGAAATCAGTGAATCACCCAGAAACACACAGTATCCTGCAGTCGATCGACGAGTGGCTGCATCTCCTGCCCAATCTGCATCGGAGTAGGCACGCAGCACCAACGGAGAGGTGGAGGGAAACAGTAGTGAACGGGTAATGGTGCCCCGGAGGTAGCGGATAATCTGAAGAACAGCTGCATAGTGTACTGACCGTGGAGCCTGAACAAACTGACTGACAATGCCAACAGCATGGGCAATGTCTGGCCGGGTCATGGTGAGATAGACGAGCATCCCAACCAGCCTCTGGTAGCAGGAGACACCCTGGAGCGGCTCACCGTCTGTAGCAAGAAGCTTCAAATTGAGCTCCATGGGTGTATCAGCAGTACGCGTGTCAGTAAGGGCAGCATCAGCAAGGATGTCGGAGATGTACTTCTGCTGGGAGACCAACAGACCACGAGCTGACCGGGCAATCTCAAGGCCCAAAAAGTAGCGAAGAGATCCCAGATCTTTCATCTCAAACTGACTCTGGAGGTGCCGCTGGAGAGGCGCGATGGTGTTACTGTCATCCCCAGTGATGATCATATCATCCACATAGAGGAGAAGAACTGCAATGCCCTGACTGGACGAGCGAGTGAACAAGGCATAGTCGGAGTGACGCTCAACAAATCAGGCGGCCAGAACTGCACTGCGAAATCGCTCAAACCAGGCACGAGGGGCCTGCTTGAGCCCATAGATGGCTCGGCACAACTGACACACGTGCCCTGGAGGAACTGAAGTGCCCGGAGGAGGAGCCATGTAGACTTCCTCGGAGAGATCACCGTGGAGAAACGCATTGGTGACATCCATCTGATGGAGAGGCCACCCTCAAGCAGCTGCCACAGCTAAGAGGGTGCGCACAGTAGTCATCCGAGCAACTGGAGCAAACGTCTCCTCGTAGTCAATCCCATACTCCTGGGAGAAGCCGCGAGCAACGAGGCGAGCCTTGTGCCGCTCAATGGATCCGTCAGGTCGAGTCTTGACCTTGAATATCCACTTGCAGCTAACAGGCACCACCCCTGAGGGACAAGGCACCAACTCCCAGGTCTGGGTCCGCTGAAAAGCCTCAAGCTCAACTGACATGGCCTGCCGCCACTCTGGATGTAACGCTGCCTCACGGTACGATTGGGGCTCCCGATGGGTGTGTATAGCAGTAAGAAAGGCCTGAAAGGATGGTGAATAGGAGACACTGGCAGAGTAGCCAGAAGAGTCAGGAGAGTCAGAGGGAAAAGCAGAGTAGCCAAACCTGTCAGGAGAGTAGTCATATCTGGCAGGAGGGTGATGTTCGCTCGCTGGGTAGCGCCGAACAGGAGCAGGATCCACGACCGGGGAGGAGGGGGCAGCAACATCAGGCGAGGGAGTGCTAGTGTGAACCGACTCTGGAGGAGGACCTGCAGACCGACGAACATAGACACGAGTAACAGGTGGTGGTGGATGTGGCGAGGGAGACGGAGGAGGTGGTGGTGGAGGTGGCGGGGAAGATGGAGGTGGAGTAGGCGTGGATGGAGCAAGAGAAAACGGGGGTAGAACAGGGATGTGGAGATGTGAGGAAGGCGAGGAGGGTGACACAAGGGGCAAGGAAATATCCCGAGACTCAGGTGAAAAGTACGGGACATCCTCAACAAAGGAAACGTGACGGGAGACACGGATCCGGCGAGCCAAGGGATCGTAGCACCGATACCCCTTGTGCTCCCGACTGAGCCCCAAGTGAACACGCCTAACAGACCTTGCAGAGAGTTTGGTGCGCTCATGGGGAGGAAGAAGAACGAAGCACGTGCAGCCAAACGTGCGAAGAAGAGAGTAGTCAGGTGGGCTGGAGTGAAGGCGCTCATGAGGGGTGGCACCGGACAGAGCAGACGACGGAGTGATATTGATGAGGTGGACCGCCGTCATGACAGCTTCAGCCCAGTAGGAGTGAGGAACAGACGCAGAAAGAAGCAAGGCTCGTGCAGTCTCAAGGACATGACGATGCTTGCGTTCGGCAACGCCGTTCTGCTCATGGGTGTGGGGACAGGACTGCTGGTGAAGAATGCCATGAGACTGAAGAATCTCACGCATCTCAGAGGAGAGATACTCCTTGGCACAATCAGACCGAAAGGTCTTGATGCGCCGACCAAACTGAGTGTGTATCATGGTGGTGAATCTCCTAAAGATGTGAGGTACTTCAGAGCGATGACGCATAAGATAAACCCAGGTGCACCTAGAATAGTTATCGATAAAGCACACATAATACATATAACCTGATAAAGATGCAACAGGAGCAGGACCCCAAATGTCGGAATGGACTAAATCAAATAAAGCATCAGACTAGGAAGCACTAGCAGAGAAGGGAAGAGCTAGATGCTTTGCCAGTCTACAACCCGTACAAACAGAGAGGGGAGAGAAAGACGCTCGACCCAAAGCGCCCGAACGGAATACGCTTTTGAGTCGATCACTCGATATATGACCTAACCTTCTGTGCCACAGGTCGGCATAAGAGGTGACAGACATGACAGACGCAACAGGAACTGAAGACACATGGAGATGGTCCAACTGGTAAAGCCCTCCTGCCCTACGGCCCAGCCCAATCTTCTGACCCGTCCGCGAATCCTGCACAACACAGACAGAAGGGGTGAAGGTGACAGTTAGACCAGAGTCGCAAAGAGAACTGATAGATATCAGATTAATATTAAGACGGGGGGCATGATGGACATGGGGTAAGGTCAGGCGACCAGAAGGGTCAGAGGTGGTAGTGATGGAGCCACATTGCGGAATAGGGACGAGAGTCCCATCCGCAGTGCGAACCTCCTGGTGGGTGGTAGTGGGAGAACAGTCCGTGAAGACAGTGGAGTCAAAGGTAAGGTGACAGGAGGCACCCGAATCGAAGATCCATGGAGCAGTAGTACCAGAGGTGGCAGACAAGCCGTGTGCAGTCGCGGAGCCGGTGGAGGCTAGGTGGCGAAGAAGGAGCTCCTCGAGGCGCTGAAGACGGTCCGGCTCAGGCGGAGAAGGTGCTGTGGTAGCAGTGGGGAGCGTCGAGGCCTCTACAGTAGCCGCTGTACCACCAAAGTGGCGGAAGGAAGACGAACCACGTCCACGGCCCCGTCCACCTCGACCGCCGCGTCGATCGTTGCGAGAGATCGAAGCCCAGCGGGGGGCTCTCTCATCCGGACCCCAGCGGGGGTTGCGTGGAGGACGTGTAGGGTATTCGCGCTTCATGTGACCGGGCTCCTTGCAGTAGTGACAGAAGACAGCCTCATCGGAGAACCCGGCTGCTAGGACAGAGTCGGAGCTAGGAGCAAGTGGAGGAGGACGAGCGCCCTGAGTCTGAAGGCGGGTCTCCTCGTCGACCAAGGCGAGTAGAGCATCCTCGAGCCGAGGGAGTGGCTCACGGTGCAGGAGCTGGGCAGCTATGAGAGCAAAGTCCGGTCGAAGCACTGCCAGGAAATGGTGCAGGTGGCCCTCGTCGAGGTAGCGCTGGAAATCCTGGGAGCGGGGGCAGGCACACCGCTCCGGGATCAGTGAGTCCAGCTCATGCCAGTAGGCTCTCATCTGACTGAAGAAGTCTTGAATGGTGCGCTCCCCCTGACGGGCAGACTGCGAGTCACAGATGAGCTGATGCCGGCGTGCGCCTCCGCACGGGAGAAAACGGTCCCGGAGATACTCCCACATCGCGCGCGCTGTCGGAAGGCGGCCGATGGGAGCAAGGAGCGGACGAGCAACATAGTCCAGAAGGTACGCCCGGATGGCCTGATCGTGGCGGCGCCACGTAAGAGCAGCAACGGTGATGGCCGTGGTAGCAGTCGCAGCAGAAGACGCAGCGCTGCTGGTGACAGAGGAGGAGCCGGAGTAGTCAGTGGGAGGAGGATCCTCGCCGGTGATGTGACCCCACAGATCACGACTGGAGAGCGCGGCCTCGATGGTGAGGGACCAGTCAGGCCAGTCGTTGGCCGAGGACAAGTGAAAGGCGACAGCCTTCAGCGGTGGAGAGATCGCAACGACGGACGGTACGGCTGGAGAAGCCATGGAGGAGGCTCAATAGATGGGGGGAATCTGGAAGGGGTGGGAGGGCCGGTCTGGTGAAAGAGGGAGGGTCGGGGGTTGGCGGGGGCTGTAGGGGGGGTCGGGAGGGGGGCGGGGGGGGCTGTAGGGTGTCGGGGGGGGGGGGCTGTAGAGGGGAGGAGGAGGGTGGTCGGGGGCTGTAGGTGGGTGGAGGAGGGGGGTCGGGGGTTGGCGGGGGCTGTAGGGGGGGGCGGGGGGCTGTAGGGGGGGTCGGGAGGGGGGCGGAGGGGGCTGTAGGGTGTCGGGGGGGGCTGTAGGGGGGGAGCAGTCGACCGGCGGGAAGGAGGGGCCGGTGGAGGAGGGAGACCGGTGGAGGGTGCAGCCGGAGAAAGAGGAAGGGGGGGGGGGGGTTTCGGGTGGTTGTCGGGCGGCGGAAAGGGGATGCAGCCGGAGGAGGTGCAGCCGGAGGAGGAGGGAGGCCGGAGGAGGTGCAGCCGGAGGAGGAGGACCGTCGTCGTCGGGAGAACCCTAGAGCTCTGATACCATGTTAGGAGATGACGGCTAGGGTTTGGAGAGGAATAGAATGCATTCCATTGAGGGACTCAAGCCCAATATATGTACATGTATATCTATACAATCCGACCCGACTGTACAGTAAACCCGACCCATCTATATGTACGTTAACATGTTAAACCATACTTTTGACACCATTATATCAACAGTAAAACTGTCCAGTTTAAGTGCACGGTGTGATCACCAAAGTGACCCCAAACATAAACTTTGATAGTTTGTATTGTACAAGGAATACAAAAATAAATCGAACAAGGGGTTATTTGTCAACAATTATACAATTGGATTGATCTTAAACTTTAACCTATAAACTATTAATTCTCTTAGTACGAATCAACCTCCTGTTTTAATATCGTGCTCAATCTTTGTGCCAATTTTCGGCACTTTTATCATATATGGTTTAGGAAAACATTATAATTAAAATGTCTTGGGGCCAGTATTTAGCATTCCAATGATTGATCAAACATATTATATTAGTAATTTAGTATCCATTATGCAATGTCTCTGGAAAGGCAGTGAATTCTGAGTAACCAAAAATTGCAGATTTTCTTTCCCTATTTAATTATTTTCTTCATGTAGAGCTTAACCAGAGCTTAATATTTTTGTTCATCTGTGGAAGAGTTTGATGGCTTGTACCCCAACTGAAAATATATAAACTTGTATTTTGTTTTACTAATTAAACCAAGCAGAAGAAGTCAGAGAGGGCTCATTGTCAGCTTCCTTAAAAATTGACTATAATCCTTTGGAGTGTTCATCTTTTGGTGAGTTATCTTTATATTCGTAGTATTTAGTTTTATTAAACTGGTTCTTCACTTTTCAATCCTTCCAGCAATGATTATATATGGTGGGTTTAGATTGTGGATGATTATATATGGTGGAATTATACTTTTAAACTGGTTCCGCACTTTTTAATCCCTCCAGCATGATAGTATATTGTGGATTTATATATGGTTCTGCACTTTTTCGATCCTTCCAGCATGATTATTTTTGGTGGATTTAACTGAATTTTAGTCGGATATAATCTTTATAGGTTCCAAAAATGGTATAGTGGTAATCAATTTACGGTGCTCTTGACCTCTGGCCGCCTGAGACCACTGCACCTTCTACCAAGGCTCGCACAAAACCTCCACCATTGCCAGCCTAAACAAAGCCTGGACAACCTATTTCAGTTGAAGAGTCCTTTTGGCTCTCTTGAAACCAACTTAGCATAGTGATGCATGCATATTTTTTTTATCTTTGAACCAGCTAGTTCACACATCTGGAACAAGCTGTTTGAACTTCATATTGAATTGCCTGAACCAAGTTGATCATCTCATTCTTGTGCACAAACATAGAAATTATGTTTCTGAGTGTGATTGGTCATCTCGAGGAATAACCTGAAGGGGCCTATTGCCTAGTACCTAAAGCCAACTGGCTGCCAATCTTGAATCTGATTTTTCCCTCGCCAGATCTGCCATCCCGCAAACTTGAGCTAAATCTGTCCATTCGAGACCTCCACCGTTGCTTGGTGTTGTGTCTGTGTGTGTGTGTGTGTGTGTCACAAAGAGAGAGATATGTTGCTGAGAATTCAGACTTACAGTCTAAGAAGCACGGATACGGGTACGGCGATACGATAAATCTTAAAAAAAAGTAGGACATGGGTACGACTAAAGATACGACAATAAATTATTATTATTTAACATAAATATTAAATAAAATACTAAATTATTATTTTTATCACTGTTTTTTTTAATCAAGGTTGTTGCATACCTGCAGATCTTGGTGGCGGGTTCACGGGGGGCTGTGAGAGACTGCTGGCGACAACGGTGAGTTGTGAGAGACTGCGGACTTCGGTGGGGACTTGGGCGGGGCTGTGTGTGTGTGTGTGTGTGTGTGTGTGTGTGTGTGTGTGTGTGTGTGTGAGAGAGAGAGAGAGAGAGAGAGAGAGAGAGAGATGAGGCTGTGAGCCTGTGAGAGACCGCGGACCATGGAGGGGCGACGACTGACCACTGTCGGGCGACGGTGGATTGACGGGCGACGACAGCCATCCGATGACAGACACGGGACCAACATGCGACGACGGACGGCTAGGGCTGCTATTGCCTCTCGCTCTCATCTCGCTCGCTGTTACAGAAGAAACACAAGGTGGGGGTTTTAAGATTGAGATTGGGTTTGGGTTTGGGTTTGGGTTTGGTTTTAACCTTGGAAGCACCGATACGGATACGGGGATACTGATACGACGATATGTGGATTTTTGAAAAACTATGATACGCGGTACAACAGGGATACGTTTTTGTGTGTGTGTGTGTGTGTGTGTGTGTATATATATATATATATATATATATATATATATATATATATATATATAATAGTAATAATTAAATGTAATATTTTTTGTGCTAGAATATAGATATTGAATAGTTTGAAAATTAAATATGACCATACTCATCATTCATTACATGGTTTACATCCAATATAACCAAAAAACACAAAGCTAGTGTCACATTCATCCATTACAAAAAGTAACACTAACAATATTACGCAAGTGTCACATTCATCATCCATAACGCTAGCAAAAAACGCTAACATTCATCATCCATTATAAAATACAAAGTTAATGTCACATGCATCATCCAAAAAAGAAAACATATAAATAATATCATTAAGCAAATGGTCACGTATAGAATTTAGATCCATATCTGACGTTTCGGTCGGGTTTGGGTCGAATTTTTGGATTTTGGACTACATTATCAATTTACCATCCTTATGTATCCCGGTGTATTGGTCCCATATCCCCGACGTATCGACCCTTTATCCTCGGCGTATTGGATCTTTTTTTTTGTTTTTTGAAACCTCGATACTCTCTAGATATATCAAATATGTATCCCACCGTATCGGGCCATATCGGAGTATCGAGAAGTATTCAATACGAATACGGTACTTGTTTTGAAGTATCGGTCTATCCCAAGTTTTAACCGAATCCAAACCCAAACTCGATATTAAAAACTTTAAACTTTAAGCTGTACAGTACCCAGGGGTGGCAATCCTTGACCCGACCTGTCAACCCGACCCGAAGTTAGTGGGTTTGGGTTTGGCCTAAACGGGTTCGGTCATAAACGGGTCGACCCGATTGACCTGTTTATTTAATGGGTCGGGTTCGGGTTTGTACTTATAACCCGATTGACTCGACTTGACCCGTTTACCAAATGGGTCGTGTCAACCCGACCCGAACCGACCCGACCCAACCTTAACCAACCTGGCCCAATCCGACCTATCTTGACCCAACCCGACAGGTTTACATGGGTTATGTTGACCCAACCCAACCTGACACGACCTGACCTGTTTAGTAAACGGGTTAAACGAGTCGGGTCGGGTCAACCCGTTTATTAAGCGAGTTGGGTTTGGGTTTAAGTTTTTGACCCGTTTATTAAACGGGTCGGGTTTGGGTTTAAGTTTTTGACCCGTTTATTAAACGGGTCGGGTTTGGGTTTAAGTTTTTGACCCGTTTATTAAACGGGTCGGGTTTGGGTTGAGTGTTTTGCCCTTATACCTATGTCTCAATCCGACCCGGCCCATTGCCACCCCTAACAGTACCGGGTTTTTTAAAAATAATTTGGATTCAACTCGACCCGACTTTAAACCCACCGTAGCACTCGTCGGTCGGCTGTATTTGGGACGTATCCCTCCCATATCCGAGATGTATCCCTCGGGCTTTTACGGTTTTTAAGTCCAGAATAGGACCGGAACGTATCGGACATGTATCCAGGTCCGATACGTATTCGGTACGGGTACTTATGCCTTTTGGAGTATCCGTGCTTCCTAATGGACAGTTATCCCATGTTGAATTTCAAGAAGTTAGGCTAATGGGGCTCAACTCTTCTTTTTTTTTTTTGGAGATTTAGTTAACGGTCCCTAACAAGAGTTCGGTTTAAGGGGAAGGACAACCAATGATTTCACTGTAGAAAAAAAAAATTCCCCGACAAGATTTCTCCAAAAAAAAATTGCTACAGTGATTTAACTGTAGCAAAAGAGTAACAATTTGTACAAATTGTTACTCAACAATGATTGTTACTCAATCTTTACATATTGTTACTCTTTTGCTACAATGATTTCATCGTAGCAATTTTTTTCTCGATGAGATTTCTTTAAAATAAATAGCTATAGAGATTTCACTATAGCAAAAGAGTAACATTTTTCGAAGATTGTTACTCTTCTTGCTACAGTGCTTATGTTAGCCTCGGACCAGGCCCACATGTACAACTGCACGTATGGGTCAAATTCGGACTGGTGCTCACATGTACATCACATAGGGATAAGTTAATCATTTACCAATAGGGAGGACCTATCACTAATAACCCATGTTGACCGACTTTATCTATAAATACCATATGTTAGAAGGACCTTTCACCAATAACCCCCCTTTTTTTTACTGAGAAAGTGAGAAATGGTAAAAATGAAGTGAATGCTATGTTTCAATTGTTGATCGAGGATCAGCAACTTCGGTTGCATTGCAGAGGTTAGGCGCTCTCACTTCGGTGAGAGATTGCCGGTTTGAATCCATTGAAGGCGCTTTGCACCTGTTAGGAGATGACGGCTAGGGTTTGGAGAGGAATGGAATGCTCTCTATTGAGGGACTCAAGCCCATTATATATGTACATGTTACAACTCGACCCGACTGTACATGTAACCCGACCCATCTCTATACATTAACACTCCCCCTCAAACTCACGGTGGATCATCAACCGAGAGTTTGCCGATAAAGTGCCGGAAGCGAGCAATCGTAAGGGGCTTCGTCAGAAAATCAGCAGTCTGCTCCGATGATGGAATGAATGGCAAGGAGATGGTATGGTCGAGAAACTCTTGGCGAACGTAGTGACAATCAACCTCAATGTGTTTTGTTCGCTCGTGGAAGACCGGGTTGCTAGCAATCTGAATAGCACTCCGGTTGTCACAGAAGAGAGGCGTGGGCCTGGATATCACAACTCCCAAGTCGAGCAGAAGGCGGCGAAGCCAGACAATCTCTGCGATGGTGGAAGCCATAGCCCTGTATTCGGCTTCGGTGCTGGAGCGAGCAACAGACTCCTGTTTCTTGCTGTGCCACGAAATAAGAGAATCACCAAGAAACACACAGTATCCTGTAGTAGAGCGGCGAGTGGCTACATCTCCTGCCTAATCTGCATCGGAGTAGGCACGCAGCACCAACGGAGAGGTGGTGGGAAACAGTAGTGAACGGGTGACGGTGCCTCGGAGGTAGCGGATAATCCGAAGGACAGCTGCATAGTGAACTGAACGTGGAGCCTGAACAAACTAACTGACAATGCCAACAGCATGAGCAATGTCTGGTCGGGTCATAGTGAGGTAGACGAGCATCCCAACCAGCCTCTAGTAGCGGGAGACATCCTGGAGCAGCGCACCATCTGTAGCTAGAAGCTTCAAATTGAGCTCCATGGGTGTGTCAGCAGTGCGAGAGTCAGTAAGAGCAGTATCAGCAAAGATGTCGGAGATGTATTTTTGCTGGGAGACCAACAGACCACGAGCTGGCCGGGCAATCTCGAGGCCCAAAAAGTAGCGAAGAGAGCCCAGATCTTTCATCTCAAACTGACTCTGGAGGTGACGCTGAATGGATGCTATGGTGGCACTGTCATCCCCGGTGATGATCATATCATCCACGTAGAGAAGAAGAACTGCAATACCTTGACTGGAGGAGCGAGTGAACATGGTATAGTTGGAGTGGCGCTCAACAAACCCGGCAGCCAGGACTGCACTGTGGAATCGCTCAAACCAGGCATGAGGGGCCTGCTTGAGCCCATAGATGGCTCGACGCAAACGACACACGTGCTTTGGAGGAACTGAAACGCCCGGAGGAGCCATGTAGACTTCCTCGGAGAGGTCACCGTGGAGGAATGCATTGGTGACATCCATCTGATGGAGAGGCCACCCTTGAGCAGCTGCCACAGCTAAGAGGGTGCGGACAGTAGTCATCCGAGCAACTAGAGCAAACGTCTCCTCGTAATCAATCCCATACTCCTGGGAGAAGCCACGAGCAACGAGGCGGGTCTTGTGCCGCTCAATGGATCCCTTCAGGTCGAGTCTTGACCTTGAATATCCACTTGCAGCTAACAGGCACCATACCTGAGGGACAAGGCACCAAATCCCATGTCTGGGTCTGCGGAAAAGCCTCAAGCTCAACTGACATGGCCTGCCGCCACTCTGGATGTAAAGCTGCCTCACGGTACGATTGGGGCTCCCGGTGGGTGGGTAGAGCAGTAAGAAAAGCCTGATAAGATGGCGAATAGGAGGCAATGGCAGAGTAGCCAGAGGAGTCAGGAGAGTCAGAGGGAAAAGCAGAGTAGCCAAACCTGTCCGGAGAGTAGTCATATCTGTCAAGAGGGTGATGTTTGCGCGCTGGGTAGCGCCGAACAGGAGCAGGATCCACGACTGGGGATGAGGGGGCAGCAGCATCAGGCGAGGAAGTACCAGTGTGAACCGACTCTGGAGGAGAAGCTGCAGACCGACGAACATAGACACAAGTAACGGTGGTGATGGAGGTGGCGAGGGAGACTGAGGAGGTGGTGGTGGTGGTAGAGGTGGTGGTGGTGGTGGAGGTGGAGGTGGCGGGGAAGATGGAGGTGGAGTAGGCGTGAGTGGGGCAACAGAAAACGGGGGTAGAATGGGGATGTGGAGATGTGATGAAGGCGAGGAGGGTGACGCAGGAGGCAAGGAAAGATCCCGAGACTCAGGGGAAAAGTACGGGATATCCTCAACAAAGGAAACGTGACGGGAGACACGGATCCGGCGAGCCAAGGAATCGTAACAACGATACCCTTTGTGCTCCCGACTGAGCCCCAAGTGAACACACCTAACAGACCTCGCAGAGAGTTTGGTGCGCTCATGGGGAGGAAGAAGAACGAAGCACGTGCAGCCAAACGTGCGAAGAAGATAGTAGTCAGGTGGGCTGGAGTGGAGGCGCTCATATGGGATGGCACCGGACAGAGCAGACGACGGAGTGATATTGATGAGGTGGACAACCGTCATGACAGCTTCAGCCCAGTAAGAGTGAGGAACAGACGCCGAGAGAAGCAAGGCTCGTGCGGTCTCAAGGACATGACGATGCTTGCGTTCAGCAACGCCGTTCTGCTCATGGGTGTGGGGACAGGACTGCTGGTGAAGAGTGCCGTGAGATTGAAGAATCTCACGCATCTCAAAGGAGAGATACTCCTTGGCACAATCAAACCGAAAGGTCTTGATGCGCCGACCAAACTGAGTGTGTATCATAGTGGTGAACCTCCTAAAGATGTGAGGGACTTCAGACCGATGACGCATAAGATAAACCCAGGTGCACCTAGAGTAGTCATCGATAAAACACACATAATACATGTAACCCGAAATAGATGCAACAGGTGCAGGACCCCAAATGTCCGAATGTACTAAATCAAATAAAGCATCAGATTGGGAAGCACTAGCAGAGAATGGAAGAGCTAGATGCTTTGCCAGTCTACAACCCGTACAAACAGAGAGAGGGGAGAAGGACGCTCGACCCAAAGCGCCCGAACGGAATACGCTTTTGAGTCGATCACTCGATATATGACCTAACCTTCTGTGCCACAAGTCGGCATCAGAGGTAACAGACATGACAGACGCAACAGAAACAGAAGACACATGTAGATGGTCCAGCTGGTAAAGTCATGCTCTACGGTCCAGTCCAATCCTCTGACCCGTCCGCGAATCCTGCACAACACAAACAGAAGGGGTGAAGGTGACAGTCAGGCCAGAGTCGCAAAGAGAACTGATAGAGATCAGATTAATGTTAAGACGGGGGGGCATGATGGACATGGGGTAGGGTCAGGCGACCAGAAGGGTCAGAGGTAGTAGTGATGGATCCACATTGCGGAATAGGGACGAGAGTCCCATCCGCAGTGTGAACCTCCTGATGGGTGGTAGTGGGAGAACAGTCAGTGAGGACAGTGGAGTCAAAGGTGAGGTGACAGGAGGCACCCGAATCAAAGATCCATGGAGCAGTAGTACCAGAGGTGGCAGACAAGCCGTGAGCAGTGTGGAGCCGGTGGAGGCTAGGTGGCGAAGAAGGAGCTCCTCGAGGCGCTGAAGACGGTCCGGCTCAGTCTGAGAAGGTGCTGTGGTAGCAGTGGGGAGCGTCGAGGCCTCTACAGTAGCCGTTGTACCACCAAAGTGGCGGAAGGAGGACGAACCACGTCCACAGCTCCGTCCACCTCGATCGCCGCATCGATCGTCGCGGGAAGCCGAAGCCCAGCGTGAGGCTCTCTCATCCGGACCCCAGCGGGGGTTGCGTGGAGGACGTGTAGGGCATTCGCGCTTCATGTGTCCGGGCTCCTTGCAGTAGTGACAGAAGACAGCCTCATCGGAGAACCCGGCCATCAGGACAGTGTCGGAGCTAGGAGCAAGTGGAGGAGGGCACGTGAGTCTGAATCTGGGTCTCCTCATTGACCAAGGCGAGTAGAGCATCCTCTAGCCGAGGGAGTGGCTCACGGTGCAGGAGCTGAGCAGCGATGAGAGCAAAGTCCGGTCGAAGTGCTGCCAGGAACTGGTGCAAGTGGCCCTCATCGAGGTAGCGCTGGAAATCCCGAGAGCGGGGGCAAGCACACCGCTCCGGGATCAGGGAGTCCAGCTCATGCCAGTATGCACTCATTAGACTGAAGAAGTCCTGAATCGTGCGCTCCCCCTGACGGGCAGACTGCGAGTCACAAATAAGCTGATGCCGGCGTGCGTTGTAGAAAGGCGGCCGATGGGAGCAAGGAGCGGACGAGCAACAGAGTCCAGGAGATAGGCCCGGATGGCTTGATCGTGACGTCGCCACGTGAGAGCAGCAGCCGTGGCTGCTGTGGGAGTAGTCGGGACAGTAGCAGTCGCAGCAGAGGACGCGACACTGCTGGTGACAGAGGAGGAGCCGGAGAGGACAGCTGGAGGAGGATCATCGCCGGTGATGTGACCCCACAGATCACGACTGGAGAGCGCGGTCTCGATGGTGAGTGACCAATCAGGTCAGTCGCTGGCCGATGACAACTGAAAGGCGACCGCCTTCAGCGGTGGAGAGATCGCAACGACGGACGGCACGGCAGGAGATGCCATGGAGGAGGCTCAAAAGAGGGGCGAAGGCAACCATCCCCCCCCCCCCCCCGCTCTCTCTCTCTCTCTCTCTCTCACACACACACACACACACACACACACACACTCACACAAAATAAATTAAAAAAAAAATTTATTCCAAGGCTGCTGAAATTTAAAGCATGGTATGAGTCTTTTTGTGTTAAGATTTTGTTATATAAGCACTCATAGCCATTGTTTGTTTCAACTTTCTTTGGTTTTATTCATATTGTTTTTCCTGACTGAGTGCGTATTTGATAAAATGATGCAGATAGTTACCCTGGGAGTTGTTTCTTGTATTGATCTCAAGATGTCAACTGAAGGGAGAGACTCAAATTCATCGAATACGCAAATATCCAATTTAAACAATGAAGAGGGTGTGATTGAAGGAATGGGGTCTCAATTTTTTTTAAAAAGTATTCAGGAGATGTTCAAGAAGCTTTTAGTGGATGGAAATAACAAAGTATGTGAGAATGAAAGAAAGGGTTCTTAAATCCCAGAGAGCAGTATGCATGTGATGTTAGAGAAGCATATGCACTATGAAGGCAACATAGAAGAGGATGCCATCCTGGGAAATTGGAGGTTTGTCCCCACGAGATGCCCGCTCGAATTTTGACCTACTCGAGACAGCAGACTGCCACTTACCTTGTGTCTCAGGTCGCTCTAAAGTGTGGACCGTGTGATCGTCGGCATCTTCAGCAATGAGATTACCGTTACCAATCCCTCAGACCTTGGCTCCTTTAGGTGTGTATGTACACAAAAGAAGTTGGCTTCTTTTTCGACGAGCTACAAAATTCATGCTGCACAACATGTTTACCGGGGGAGAGGCAATGGCTGCCGAAGATTAGTCCATAGAATGGGGAGCAGCCTCGTCTGCCAAATGTTGTAAGATACAAAGGTGCAAGGCCAATCTTTTCAACTTGTTCTTCGTTGATCGACTACGCTGTTCATGTCCGTCATGACTTTTGTACGAGCCTGACGATCATCCATGTGGCCCGCGCTGGGGATGAAGCTTGGGAGGTGTACCTAACGACAAAACCCCATATTTGATTCCAAGGACTTTGAAGCTTTGATTCCAATGACTTTGAAGCCGTCATCATCATGGGAAAGAAGGTGGTATTGCTTTGATTGTAGCAGGAAGGCTGTCACCTTTGATTTGGTGGAACGACGCTGGGGCTTTCTCCCTCTTCTGTGGACACGCGGAGGAATGGATATCCGGGTTCTGTGTATGGAGGTTGAGGGCAGGATTGTGAAGATGTGCCTCCCTAGCCCGGAGAACAACTTGTGCATGTTTTCAGGAATCAGATAGATTTGCCCAACAATAGGGGAACCTGGATCCAGATGAACCAAGGGAGCTGGAGGGGAGGAATTGATTTGTGGGTCGAACTCAGTCCCTGTGTGTGAAGGAGGACAGGGAGGCTGTCTACCGGCTCACTAGCCACCGCCTTGATGAGGAGGATGTCTACCAGTCTGCTAGACCCCACCTTGGTGGGGAGTCTGGGCAAGGATTCAGCACTAACCTCCAGGTATATAACCTGATCCTGAAGGAAGGCACCACTCATAGAGACTCACAGCCTCCATTTTATTGGAGAGATTATACTTAGCCCAGGTCACCCAACACATGCCCATAGCTGGGAACATGGGATATGGGAAAACGCTATGGCGGTGACTTATGCACCATAAGTCCTTTTTGAAAGATGACTCTTAGTTGCAGGACACGTTAATTTCGATATATATATATATATATATATATATATATATATATATATATATATATATATATAGTTCTAGTCCCTCCAGACGAATGTATACTCTTTATGATGATGAATGTATACTCTTGTAGGGACCTTAGTTAATATAGCAAATTATGGTATCCTGCGGCTATTATTGCAAAATAGTTAAGGACCTAGACCTAATTAGCTGCGTTATTTTCCCGTATCCCATGTTCCCGGATTTAGTTTTCAACTTGGGACTTTGAGAATTTTCTATGTGACTACGACTTCGACTCATGATGGGTTTTTCTCAAATTTGATAACAAATTTGATTTCTCCATTAATTGGATGGTTTAGTTCTCTTTGCTCGGATCGTCTAGCCTTACGAGTCATGTGGAACCCACAATCACACTTCATGTGATTCACAACATCTCAATAGTTTCTGTTCTTTTTCACCTAAGTTGGGTAATTCAGCTTCTTACTCCTCACAAGTTAAATCATCCCTTCTAATCTACCACACCATGCTCATTTGTAATCAATCCCGCCATGATTCTTGTGACTGCAACGCTTCACAGCATATCCCGAAGCATTATTAATTTTATGAATAGTGGTGTTAATGCATTATCCGTATTCCGATGGCAATATCCTTTTGTTCTAAGCTAAGAAGCACTGACACTGGTACGGGGACACGGGTACGACACGACACGGGTTCGCCGATACGGCAAATCCTAAAAAAGGACACGGGTACGACGGGGACACGGCAAAATAAATTTATATTTTATTTGTGTTTGCAATTCATATATATTTCAATAACCGAAGAAACCTCATATGAAACAACTAAAATAAAAATTTAATGTATATTGAATCGCTATCGTTAGTTACATCCAACCCGATCGGTGAATCGCAGACAGCTCTAAATGGTATGAAAAATAACGGTTGTGTTTCAGTTTTGACTTTAACCTATCTGAAACCTCAGAGGATAAGATAAGTTAAAGCCAAACCTGAATCATAACCATCCATCATAACATCCTGACAAGTGAATCACACTCAGGCCCAAATGACATGCAAAAGAACGACTGCGATTCAGTTTTGGTTTCATCCTATCTGATTCTTTGAGGTTATAATCTCAGAGGATCAGATAGGTTGAAGCCAAAACTAAATCACCACAGCTTGTAACCCGATCCTATATCGAACAGTCCGTCAACTCGCAGTGTCTCGAGTGTCCGAGAAGTGTCCGGCGAGTGTCCGAGAAGTGTCCGGCTCCCGGAAGCACGTAGGACACGGCATATGTGTGTCCGGTGCGTGTCCGGCGAGTGTCCGATGAGTGTCGGTGTCCGACACGGGTACGGGAGGCCTGGGGAAGTGTCCATGCTTCCTAGGTTCTAAGTAGCTCGGAAAGGATTCATGAACAGCTATAGTTTGATCCTTGATGTGATGAGAGGTGATTGCAAACTTGCTGCAGTTATCCAATTTATTATGAATAATCTTGATGCTTGCATTTTAATTTCTTTAAGTTCTTCTCTACACGTGTTTCTTTATGAATAATCTTGACGGCCCTTCTCAGATTGATCTCGGTTTCTGAAGGCCCGGACAGAGGGGGTTGGCGATGGACAGCCTCGGGAAATTACACAGTTAAACCCCTGTACCGGTTTGTCGACTCAAGGGGGGTTGTTTGCGCAAAAGCATCAGCACTTTGGAAGGCCAAGGTACCTCTCTGGGCTCGGATATTTATGTGGTTGCTTATACACAACAAAGTCCTCTCTTACGGATCAATCCTGTGTGCTTTGTGGGTGTCCGAGAGAGACGGTTGATCACCTTTTCCTTCGGTGCCCATTTGCTGATGGGATCTGGAGTTCTTACTCTCAAGGAGGAGCTCTTGATCCTGGGGTAAGCTGGCGACTCTGCGTTCTCTTTGGACGAAGTGGAGAAGACGGCTCATGCCACGACCGATGCGTAAGGCTTGGGACTTCTTGGTCATCGCTACCTGCTGGGCTATATGGACGGAGCGGAACCACAGGATCTTCGACAACTCCCCAACATCAAAGCTGATATCGTCATCCACAATTTTGGGGTGTGCTTGAAGTCGTGGAAAGTAGCCTAGCCTATTACCAATGCTGATGAGTATTGAAAGGGTTTTACGGTTTGAACGAGGATTCATGAAAGAATTTGAAAAGTTTGAAGTTTGTACTAGCCAGTCATGAAAATATGTAGCATGAGTTCAGGGTTTGGGAAGTCTGATGTGGGGTTTATTAATGGGTGCAAACATTTAATTATAATAATAAATGTGATAAAGATATGTACTAGTAGACTCTTCTAGCTGAATTCAAGGCATCACACCTTTATCTAGAGAAATGCTATACTCAGCCCGAAAGGTTTTCCGATTCCGCTCAGCCCGATGGCGTGGCAGCCCACAAGTGGTAGTTGAATCTCACTGGTGAGATTTAAATCTCTCACACCACCGGTCTTATGCTGCCACGTCAATCGGGCTGAGCGGATTTCGGAAAAACCTTCGAGCATAATATCATCTCTTTTATCTATATAATATGTTACGGCTGTTCATAAGCTGATTAGAACGAAAAGGCACGGGATAGATCTAGCTGTCGATCAAGATCTAGAGAGAGAGAGAGAGAGAGAGAGATTCAATGACATTTAATGGCCATTTGATATTAATTAGTATTTTTTTTGGAATGTTAATTAGGACTCTCTCTCTCTCTCTCTAATAAGTAAATCACACCTGAAGGCAGTTGTTTGAGTGCCAATAGGCATGTCGCAACCAAAGGCGATGGTCCGAGTATCGACAGGTAAGGGCATTTACTATCTATATAACATGGCACGACGGTATTGTGCTGACTAGAACAAAAAAACCCTCTTAACCGTCGGATTTTATGTAAATATCACAGTCGTCTGTTGACCTAAATCGATTGGCTACCTAATAAATGACCACAAATCCCCAATCATAGCTATCCAAAATCATGTAGGTAATAAATGACGGAATCCCCTTCTCCATCCAAATCGGTTCTTCCAATTTTGAGCCGAGTTGCCCCTTTCTCCCATGTGTGTGAATACAGCTCTCAAAAATCCTATCAAAAACCTATTATAAAAATATTAAAATCCTACTATAAAGATGATAAATACATATTCAATGACATTTAATGATCATTTAATGTTAATTACTATATTTTTTGAAAGGTTAATTAGTACTCTCTCTCTGAATCACACCCGAAGGCAGCAATGTCGACAGGCACATCGCCGCCAAAGGTGGCTGAGTACCGACGGGTAGGGACATTTACTATATTTCTACGAAACGAGGCATATAACCATCTGGTAGGGGTCTAGGCCGAACACCCCCTCATACACTGAGAGGGATTTCTCTATAAAAAAAAAAAAAAAAAACGAGGCATATAACCAATGCAATCACAAGTAGAGAATGCAACAAATAATTAAGAGAGAACTCTAAACTAGTGGTTGATGAATTATGGGGACCATAGGGCCCATTTGTGCTACATGAAATGTCATCGCATTTAACTACTAGTCCCTTGCTGATAAAGTATTAGCACTCCTCTTACATGCTTTAGTCCTCCTAGCCAAGTATACCACTGTACTAGGACTCTTTTAAACACTTCCCTACTAGAATAGACTCCTGAAATCCTATGATATGGGGGACACGGCAAATTGAGCCCTCGGAGTCGTGTCAACCCGTGTCAACACGGCATGATACCATCGCTCCATGTTATTAAACTGAATGTTGTGAATATGTTCCGTATCCAATCGGGTCAACAGAGAGAAATGGTAGGCCGTGTATCCATCTTTTATGATGTTGTTGTGTCCTTGTCGACACTCAACACCCGTGTCCGTGTCCACATATCATACCTGAAGTCACATTTGGAAACAATAAGAAAACTACGTACTACAAGAATTAAAATAAAATAAGAAACCAAAATAGTCCAAGGAAGCAAGTTGGTTAATGAAATCTTTATAAGAAATAATTGACCGTAGTGTTTGATATGTGGGAATTAAGGGACGACTGGCGAAGTGTTTGATATGTGGAACAACAAATACATACACAAAATAGTCTATAAACTCCGAGAAGTGAGGATTTTTCTTGCGCGAAGGGGGCCTTGAGGGAAAGGGGTAATTTAATAAAAATTCTAAGTATTTAATCGCCCAATTACTATAGAAAAGGAAAGAAGAGAGAGTGAGTGTTAGATACCCTCATGCCGTCTCCCTCCGTGGTGCGGCCCCTTCCGATTGTGCCTCGCTCCGCGTGCTTCGCTTGAGGGGGTATTGAGGATGTCCACCGGTTAGTCCCACATCGGTAAAGGGGGCACCTATCTCCCGCTTTATATACCCTCTGTGGACCTCCTCTTACAACCCGGGTTTTGAGGTGTGAGGGTATCTAATATGGTATCACAGTCTCCCTCCGGGTGCGGCCCCTTCCGATTGTGCCGCCCTCCACTTGAGGGGGGGTGTTGAGGAAGTCCACCAGTTAGTCCCACATCGGTAAAGATGGCACCTTACACCCGCTTCATATACCCTCTATGGACCTCCTCTTACGATCCGGGTTTTAGGGTGTGAGGGTATCTAACAGTGAGACCACATAATCCAAGGACTATTTTTTTCGCTATTAGATATGTGTGATGCATATGCTATTGGGGACTAGGAGTGCATGGCTTACATAAGCACATTTGATAACATTGCTTAGGTTGGCAAGAAAGGGGATTCTATAAATTTCGAGCAGTGGAGTATCAATTCGGTTGCTACATTAATAAAACATTATAGTTGTTGCAGTGAAATCACTATAGTAGTAACTGTATTGGCACTATTATCAAAATGTTAATCTAACTTACTGAGCTGATACTAGAGGGGTAAAATGGACATAAACAAAAAAGGTATGTAGGGGCTTAAGGCTAAATGAACGTAAGCCAAGTATTGATACTAATACAAGGGTAGTTAAATGGGTCTTTGGCTAATTACGTACCATTTTTAATTCCTAGGCAGAGTACTTCTTGCATGTATAGCCAGCAAGTATCATTCTTTAATTTATGGGGTAATGTGTGAGGGGTCTCCTGCAACAGATCCATCGTATGAATAAGACACCCAAAAGTTTCATTTAGCCTAAGGTCCCTACCTTTTGTGTTAAACCCACAACTACCCCCGGCTTCTTCTCCCATCTCTCCTGAGCAGCTCCGGTGGCTGCTGCAGCAGAGGCGACAGGGGCAGCGACCAGTAGCTTCGGCGGCAGCGAAGAGCACTTGAGGTGGTGGGGGCAGAGGCACTGGCAGCGGCGAGCAGCAAAGGTGGTGGCGGCTCAGCGGCGAACAACAGAGGTGGTGGTGGCAGCGGTGAACAGCTCCAGCGGCAACAGTTCGGTGGTTCGGTTGAGGTTCCTAGGTCTAGGGTTCATCTCATGGCCTATAGATCTTAGGGTTTGGGTTTGGGTTAGTTTTAGGTTCGGTTCGGCAACGGCGAGCAGGTTTGGCAACGGCGACATTCGGTGTTTCGATCAGTTCGGTGGTGGCGTGTAGGTCCAGCCGTGGCGGCGAGCAGGTCCAACGGTGGTGCGGTGAGCACTGGAGGTGGTTCGGTGGTTCAAACTTGAATTGCAGTGAAGGATAATTTCGTCCACTATATTTGTTTGGACTGCAGCTTAAAAGCATCTCTTAAAGGAGTTTTTACAAGCTCCCCCTTTTTTTATTCCTAGGTAAAGTACTATTTGCATGTATAGTCCCTATCTTCGTCTAATTGGATAGAGCCTTGGTTAATACAATATCCCCTTTCGGGATGCAGTATTTTTGACACCATAAGGCTAGTAATCTTCGATAAGGAAAATGCTACACCAACTTCGAATATGCCCAAATATCGAGGATGCCATGACGTGGCACCAAATCATACCACCTGAATTAATCAGTAAATCACACTCACCCCGATCGTCTGGCATCAGATGGCTGCCACGTCAGGATTTTTCTGATTGATGTAGTGCATGCAAGATGTTGAAATATCACTGATTCTTTGATAATAGATCTGCCGATAATATACCACACATTTTATTAGGGGCTGCACAATTTTCGGGGGCAATTGCATAAGTTTTTTTTTTTTTTTTTTTTTGGGGGGGGGGGGGCAGCCCACTCCTTTCCTCTCCCCACCACCGCACTTGCCGAACCCATAAAGGTCGTGGCCCGCCGCCCGAGGCCTCGCCAGAGTCCCGTCCAACCCACACCACCGCCGTGACTTCCTCCTCCTTCCTCTTACACTTGGTCTTTGCACACCGGCCAGGACCTTCATGTGTGCATTTGGCTTTGCATCCACAACCCATTTGACCATTGTTGATTACTCGGTCTCTTAGGGTCGAATGGGTTGTGGATGCACTCTGCCTCTCAAGGTCGAATGGACAGTAAAAAGGTCTGACACCGAGTGTATGAGGAAGGAGGAGGATGTGACTACAGCGGCAGCATGATGACGATCGACAAACGACGACCTGCACGGATCCAATAGGTACGACAGTATGGGTAGGGTGTGTGATGCCCCCAGTTAGGGCCGCACAACTTATGCAGTTGCTTTTGAAAATTGTGATGCCCTAGGAAAATGTTTGATGTCAATATTCTTGACCCTTGATAATAAGAATGCTGATTGCAAGCAAGTGGACTATCCTTAAAAAATAGATATTTTTGCATACACACCACTGACAAACATTGATATTACATAGAACACCTCTTTAAGTTTTACTAATAACCCCCCTAACATATTCTTATATTTAATAAGCACAGGATTGGGGGTGGGGGGTACGTAAAATCATATGTGGGATTTTTTATTAAATGTCAGAATATATCAGGGGTTTATTAATAAAACTTAAAATAGGGGTGTTTTATGTAATATTAATATTTGTCAGGGAGGTGTATATAAAAATTCCTAAAAAATAAGAAGAAAATTTGGGTATTGTGTACATTGATCAACACGTACAAATGTATACTGTATACCTGAAAATTTTCACTTATCATTTTTTTGGGAGTAAAGTGTCAAAGGACCTTGACCAGAGATCAATTTAGTGTTAAGGACTGACAAAGAGATGCTTTAATAGTAGATCCCTCTAGTTGGAAAATATCCATTTTACCCCTATATGTGGGGCACAAGGAAATCATGTGAAGAATAAGATTCGGTGATTTCTCTATAGCAATTTGCTACAAGGATTTCATTGTAGCAATTCTTTTGTACAAAAAATATTCTTAAAAAATAATTTGCTTTAGTGGTTTCACTGTAGCAAAGAGTAACAATTGCTACAATGGTAGCAAGAGTACCAATTGGGTGATGGAAGAGTAATAATTGCTACAGTGATTTCACTCTAGCAATACCTTTTCAAGATTTCTCCAAAAAAAAATAATTTGCTAAATCACTCTAGCAAAGAGTAATAAGTCGAAAATAAAGAGTAACAATTGCTATAGTGGTAGAGTAACAATTTAGTGATTGAAAAGTAACAATTACTACAGTGAATTCACTGTAGCAAAAAAAATATTGAGATTATTAAAAAAAATAAAAAAAATTGCTACGATAATTTTATTGTAGCAAAGAGTAACAATTCGGAAGTGAAGAGTGACAATTGCTACAGTGATAGTGAGAATAACAATTCGGTGATTAAAGAGTAACAATTGCTATAGTGATTTCACTATAGCAAAATTTTTTTAAGATTTTTCAAAGAAAATGCTACAATGCTTTCACTATAGCAAAGAGTAACAAGCCAAAAATAAAGAGTAACAATTGCTACAGTGGTAGAGTAACAATTCAGTGATTGAAGAGTAGCAAATGCTTCAATGATTTCACTATAGCACAAAAATTTATCGAGTTTCTCAAAAAATTGCTATAGTGGTCTCACGACTCTCACGGTAGAAAATAGTAACAATTCGCAAGTGAAGAGTAACAATTGCAACAGTGGTAACGAGAATAACAATTCGGTGATTGAAGAGTAACAATTGCTATAGTGACTTCATTATTGCAAAAAAAAATTCTCGGTATTTCTCAAAAAAAAAAAAATTGGTGATTTCATTATAAGAGTAACAATTTAAAAATGAAGAGTAACAATTGCATATTTTAGTATTAGGGACATTTTTGTTATTTAAAAGGGGGAAAAGTCAATAGAGGGACTTGCTCTAGAGCATCTTTTTTCGAAAGGGACTTAGTGCAAAACTTTCTTATTGCTGATCCTTTAGCTATAAATGATCTCCTTAAAGGACTTATTGCTAAGTCCTCCCCTTTTTTAGAAGTAAAATTTCACCTATCATAAGACTAACATAAATAATGTTAGGGGGAGGGGTCAAATGAATGTGTGTGTGCGCGTACACATAAGAGAGAGAGAGAGAGAGAGAGAGAGAGAGAGAGATTTTGAAGATGTTTCTCAAATTATTACAGAGAGGTATATAATTGATCATAATTTTATTACAAACAGTAGTATGAATGGCATGAGTAGCATAAAATAATGGCCATTGCCATTTAAACATACAAAGGGACATGATCGTAGACAAAATGTCGACGTGGGGAGCACCGATCGACCAACGGTCACTGCCGCCAACCCAGCATTGTCCGATGGCTCCCACGTATATCCCTTTGTATGTTCGAGTAGCATTTTCTTAAAAATATTTATATCATAAAATGAAAAAAAAATTTAAATGTTATTAAAAATATATCTTACTATTATACTAGCTATATGAAAAACTTAATTAGAAAAATAATTATCTGACAACCACGTTGCAAGATGGGTAATTAAATCAGTTAACAACTTTCATGTGAAATGTCGGGTTCAATCTGTCTTAAACTAAAACGTCTTAACCCTAAATAATCAAAGTCTGAAATACATACAAGTTGATCCCGTCATGTCCAGAACCCATAAATCGATATTCAAACTACCGTTTTTTAACTCGGTAAGTATACGTAATATCGATTTTAGCGACCGTCGAGAAATAAAAGGGACAGTCGGCTATCAGATGATCACTCTTGGAATTACATATTTCTCATATATAACAAGTATAATAGTAAAGTGTTTTTTAAAGTATTATTTTTAAAAAAATCCAAAAAAAAAAATATGCACAAGCTAACATGAAGCTTTGACAAACCCCATCTCTGTGACAAGATGAGTTTGTCTGTTTGATCATATAAGAACTAATTGATACTGCATCCATGCCCGTGCTAGAAAAAATAGGTGCAAGAAAATCGAAGACTGAGGAGAGGAGGCGATCCATCTGTAGAAGAGAAGGTGAAAGGAAAGCAAAAGAAAACAAAAGCATTCCAGGGTCTATCATCAGATTCCTCAGCTCCATCTCCAAGACCAAAAGAGACTCACAAAGAATCCTCTCTCTCTCTCTCTCCAAATGAAAGTAAGAAAGAATCAACCTCTCTCTCTCTCTCCAAAAGAGTACGAAAGAATCAACCCCTCTCTCTCTCTCTCTCCTCTCTCTCTCTCTCTCTCCTCGAATTCTTCGTTCAATCGAATGCTGACAGTCCTGCACCCCATTACTCTTACAGAGACCACCACCTTTTCCAGACCACCAAAATCATGCTACACTGCAACTAATTATTGCCGAAAGCCCTACCCATGAGAGATGATCACAGAGATTCTTGCAGGCTTCCCATTAAAATCTAGTCCTCCTCCTCAACAGACGGTGAGATCGATCAGGAGCTCTGCTGATAGATGTGAGAGTTCCATTTCCTCACAACAGTCTGAACAACAAATAACAAACCAATATATTCAAACGTTCCCATCCATCCAATTTAACAGGAAAAATACTACTCAACCAGACCAAAATAAAAAAAAATTGACAGACCCAATCACAGCCGTCCGTTGCACCCAGGCCCGACCAGTGAATCACACTCAGCCCCCACAGGCAGGCAGACCTTTTGTCTCGTTGAATAGCACTCCATCTCCAAACCCATAACAGACCCATGAGAGAGAGAGAGAGAGAGAGAGAGAGAGAGAGCGAGCGAGCGAGAGAGAGAGAACAGAATCGAACAAAAGGCAACTAAATTCTCATTCCCAGACCCATTAGAGGTTACATGTAAAGAGAATTCAAAAACTATAGAGAGGCATATATCAAAATGCTTCTATTTCACCTATAATCATCATTTTATTGCATCCATACACCATTCAGTCCTTCACCTTTACAACAACAGAAACCCCATTGAGGAGAGAGAGAGAGAGAGAGATCAAGAGAGAGAAAGAGAGAGAATCAGCAGCTAGCATCAAAATCACATATCGATCGCACCAGTCAATCACCCTTGTTAGCAATAGCATTCAATCAACCAAAATAGCTGCAAAAGAAACAAGATTTGATTTGAAAACCTCCCCCTTCCCATGTGCCCTCTCTCTCTCTCTTTCTCTCTCTCTCTCTAAGGCAGTGCAGTGAAGTGGTGCATGTCATTCCATGCTGCGACTCCATTCCAACTGTTGGTGGTGTTGTCGCTGGTGCTGTTGATGCCATTGTGGTTGGCGGCTATGTTAGTGTTGGTGTCGGCTACGGTGTAAGAAGAGGTCCCGAGAAACCAGGCTCTCGAGTCGGCGTCGCTCCCACAAACCTGATCAGCTCTCGAGTTCTCCGCCACTTGAAAGGAGATGGGCTCTTGTGGGTCGTCCATCAGAGTCGATGGAACAGCTGACACCGTACGGCTCTCCCTTTGAGCTCCCGCCTCTCCAAAGTACACGGCCAGCCGCTGCTGCTGCAGCTTCCAATGCAGATCTTGGTTGATGGAGCTCAGGGACTCGATGGAAGAGGCAAGGCTGCTGTGGGCGGTGTTGTTCACGGCAGCAGACGAGCCACCCATCTCGCTGTAAACCCCGAGGGTGGAGGACAGAGGGTGATTGAATCCCACCATGGAGGTGGAAACCGCGGCAGGTGAGTAATCCCCAAAGGGGATGAACTGGTTGCTGCTGAGAACTCCGGGTGCGGTCGAAGTGTGCAGTTTCGAGAAAGGGAGCATGCCCAGCTGGAAGTCGACGGCCGCTGGTGCCGGTGAGAGCCCGGCGAGGAATTTCAGGCCGCCGCCGTAGCTGGGTTCGGGGAGGCCGGTGATAGGGTCGAAGGGATCGAGGTGGATTCGCGATGATGAGGGGGACGAGGATGGCGCGGACGCCGACGATTTGCTCTTCTTGTTCTTCCGGCACCCGCCGCCGACGGGGACGTTGCGGAGGGCGCCCCCTTTGGTCCAGTACCGCCGGCAGGTCTTGCAGAAGTGCCGCGGCTGGGTGAGGCTGTAGTTGTTGTAGTAGCAGAATTTTGTGTTGGGGGAGTCGCAGCGTGGGCACTTGAGGTCGTGCTCCGGGGGGTGCAGCGCGGCTGTGGTTGCGGTGGTGGTGGTGGTGCTGCTCTTACGCGCTCGAGAACTCTCCGCCCCGTTGGATGCTGCCGATGAAGCCATCATCTCCTCCTCAATCGGATGAGAGAGAGAGAGAGAGAGAGAGAGAGAGAGAGAGAGAGAGAGAGAGAGAGAGAGAGAGGGTGTTGATGATGTTTGTTAGGAGCCAAGGGGGGGTGGAGAAGGTGGGGAGTAGTGAAAATGGGGGAGGTGTGTACATGTGTTGGATGGCTGTGTTAGGTTTCCTGCTGAAAGGGCAACGAGTGAGCCCTATTGAATGGTTTCATGCATGGGATTGAGAGGTAAAGGGACGTTTGATTGATGCTCCTGTGATTGCCATCAAGTTGGAGGAGAGGAGAACTGGTAATAAATAGTAGAAGGTCTTGATTTGGCGAGGCTTATATTTATTAGAGAGAGAGAGAGGCTAGCTAGAGAGAGAAATCTAGAGAGAGAGAGATTTAAAGAAGTAGCAGAAGTGAAGTGATCTCAGCACAAAAATGTGGAAGCAAACACTAAGGAAGAGGAGAAGGGGGAGAGGGATTGAGGAGAGAAAGAGTGGAGACAGCAGCAGCAGATCGATCTGAGCGGCTGAGCCCATCTGACACAATATAAAAGAGGGGCTGCACTCTGCAGTGGTGCATGGATTGCGCCTGTTTGTGATGATGAGCTTGTTGGATCCATTTGGATGGAGAGATCGTGTGGGTTAGATCCCCTGTAACACCATAACACCATCAATGGCTTTAATTCTCTTTTTGAGAAATGAATTACTATACTTATCCTTCCAATAGCCTTCTCCCTAGGAGGTCCTAAGAGCCATTTTAATTGTTTTTTGATTAGTAAATTGGATATGGCTAGTAAATCTTCCAAATCGATTAGTAATTAAATCTAATTGATTAGTAAAGTAAGCTATTACTTATGGATTGTCGCTTGGATTAATCAGTAAAGTATATAAAAAATTAAATTTACCGGTCACTCGCCGTTCGAAAGCCCCCCTCCGGACGTTGTGGTGGCATCCCCCTAGGGTTCATCTCATGGCCCATAGATTATGGCCATTGAAACTAGGATTGCCATGTGTCGCTCCCCAAATCGTCGAATCCATTACGAGATGCTCTCTTGATTGTGTTGTTGTTGACGTGGCGTAGGTCAACGCAGCCTTTTACTAGTAGGTCAAAAGTTTTACTTGTCTTTTCCAGAGTAAAATATTTTGGCTACTAGTAAACCTCTCACCATTTACTTCACTATAACTTTTGATCCAAACATCATCAAAGTAGTAAAACTTTTACCAAATTTACTTTACTATTTAGTCTACGGACCGAATACAAACATACCCTAAAAGAATATGGCTTTATGGAGCTCCTAGTGCCACATTAGATAGGTAGTAGTTAAAGTACGTTCTTGTGTGCTCCGGCAGTCTCCTAAGCAGACTCCTAAATACCAAAATATATTAAATTACGACCACGTCCACCACGCCCAAGTCCCACATGTACAAGTGGTCCGGCCCTCCAAAGTTGCTCTACTTCACTCGAGGCCCTTCAACAATTGCGACGAGACAAATCGAAACCCCTACTTCAGAAACTTCAAGATCAATTGTTAACCCTTGATGAGGAGGCCAAGAGCTAGCATAACCTACCTCTTAATACGGAGGACAACACTATTCTCAATATAACTTCGTATATCTACTTCTCAAGTAAGGTGGGGGGTTCGAAGTCCTTTCTACCTCATATTCGTGAGTTGAAAATGTCAAGAGCTTCAAAGTCTTGAGACCTAGAATCTTTTGCTTTTTCTTGTTTAGAGCTTCTGGACTACTTGAGTTAGCTCGTTTTGGTCGGGGTTCCTTTATGGGTGCAAGTTAGGTATATTTTGTACATTTTACTTCCTTTAATGAACTGATTGAGGTCAAGACCAAAACCCTCTCTCTCTCTCTCTCTCTCTCTCTCTCTCTCTCTCTCTCTCTCTCTCTCTCTCTCTCTCTCTCTCTCTCTCTCTCTCTCTCTCTCTCTCTCTCTCTCTCTCTCTCTCTCTTCCAATAGAGGGATTTATCATTTTAAAAAAAGTAAATGGCATATTTCAAATCGGGGGATAGTTGATAAGTGGGAACCAAAAGATAGGAGGTAAGAGCATCTCCAACCGGCTCCATACAGTAGCACCCTACTTGAAGCAAGCGAAACATCCAAATCACTGCTCCAACCGGCCACCTCCAACTTCTCTCTCTATAGTTGTTATTCCCTAGCTAGTAGCGCTCAATATATGTAGCGATGCGGGGATCGCTCGATATATGTAGCTCATGTGCAACCTAGACTCCCTTCACGTGCCCATATTTAAGACCTTTGTCCATGCATATGCACTCCCTCGATCACCAGCCCAATAGGTCGAACTAGATCCAGACCATTGGACCCTGGGAACTGGATCCGGATCCAAACTGAACCACACAAACCGGTTCAATTTGGTTCAATTCTACAGTTATGCTACCAAAAAATGAGGATATTAACAACCAAAAATCCTTTGAAAATTTTCGTATTGTGCAAAAATTCTGCTGCAATTCAGCACAAATGGAGAATCTGGTATGCATTAGGTGGTCAATCCAGAAGAAAACATGGAACCCAGAAAGCGAAAAAGAAAATAAACTGGAGATGAGCACGTAAATTAGCTCTCAACCCTAAATCCTGTTAAACCCCTAAAGATTTACAAGAGAGTTGGAGCTGGATCAGAGCTCTATCAAGACCAACCCACAAGTACTCCACATGGGTATTGAAGAACCCAACAAGAAAACGATATATTCGGAAGAAAAAAAAAACTAAAAAAGTATAATCAGTAGAAATCAAGAAGCAGACATTGACTACAGTTGAGATCTAAGGCCCTCGTGCAGCAAAAGAAGCGAGGGAAGTACCGACGTGCAAGGAACTTTCACGGAGAAGACGATGGCTCACCACCACCGAGAAGATGAACAAATAAAGAACAAACACAAACACAAAGTAATCACACGAGATATGCGGCAACGACGATTAATGATTCACTATTGAGTAGATAACACAAGTACAAGATCTTGCCTCTCAATACCCATAAAGAGAATCCCCCTAAAAGAGATAGATCCTACAACCTTCAAGCCAGGAAAAAGAAGAAATATGTTCCGAAATCTGCAAGCTTCCTTGGATGGCTCTCTCTCTTGATCTCCCTTGATGATGATTGATCGACTTCTCTTATGACTTCTCTTCATACCTAGGTTCTTCCTAGACTTGCCCTTATATAGGCATACATTTGCGCAAGATTTGTAGAAGGAAACCCACGAGAAAACGCAGGCCTTATTTACTCAACCTTGTTTACGCGCCGAAAAAACTACCAATGCCAATCGTGCGCACAACCTGGAGAAGCTAGTCATGCGCACGACCGTACTTGGCCAAGCCTTCCTTCCTTCGACGCTCTGCCTTCTACCGTTTCTTTGCTCACATACCTTGGAGTTGAATGTGGCTTGTTTGGAGCCATATCCTCAACAATCTTCACCTTGGTTTCATAATAAAATATGAGCATCCTCTTGAACACGAACCTCTTCTCTTTGCACCGTGAATCAATCGCCTAATCGTCGTCACCGCCTTTGCCCTCAAACCGGGGGCCCAATCACCAAGTTTGGTGATTGCCCAAGTCTTTCGACTTGGCCACTGGAACCCACCTCCTGATCATCTTCGCCCCTGAGGATGCTCCACCTGCACCCTTGCTTTTTACCGAACACCATGCATATGCAGCCGCTCTCCCGACTAATCTATACAGTCCTCCACCAAGGCCCCCTTCATGATCATGGAGGTTTCGTCTCAAATCTTCACAACTCCACCTTAACCGATGAAGGTACATCCGAGGGAATCTAGCCTGGAAAGAGAGACTAGATTACCTCTCCACCCCGGAATATTACGGGCATCCTTGAGTGTTCGTACTTGACCGTCAGACATCGATCTCAAGTTGAATATCTCTGACTCCCCTTATCGATACATTGGAGTCGTCGCCAGCTGTCAACTTACCACCATCACATTCTGCATACCTATCGATCCATGTTCTGTGCAAACAAATATGATATGTGGCCCCACTATCAATTATCCAGTTCTGATTGGATATAACATAAGTAGTAGCCATTAGGACATCCCCTTTTGTCAGAGTCCCTTGACGAGGCATAACCGGCAGATGTGTCATCCTTGAGTTTGGATGACCCTCAGCAATCTGGTCTAGCTTGCTCCACCTTTCCACTTATACTCCGATTTGAAATGCCCAGGTCTTCCACACTTCCAACAAGTGCCTTACTTCTTCTTCTTTTTTGCCCCCGCTACTATCATAAACATCTTTGATTGGTTGTCACCTTCCGCCTCGCTCGACCTCTTCAATCGGAGCTCATTTGTGAGTGTACTCAAACTTGATGGTGTCTTTCCCATAGAGCATCATGACCTTCAGATGCTCGTAGGACTTGGATAAAGCTCCCAGAAGAAGAAGCGTCTTATACGCTCCTTCATGTCTTTACCGACATTAAAGAGATCATATATTTCGTCAATTGATTGAAGGCCGAAAAATGCTCTGAAATCCTTGTATTTTCTTCCATCTGAAAAACATAGATTTTCTACTTCAGGTACAACAGGTTCATAAGGACCGGGTCATGTACAAACTCTCTAATTTCTCTTATATTTTTGCCATGGAGTCTTCCCTAGAGATGTTTGCCAATACAATCTTTGAGAAACATATTCGAATTGCGCTTGTCGTCTTCAATCGTACTCAATCCAATCATCGTGACATCGATCTGGTCCGGCTTGACACCCTTTAGAGCCTTGTGCAATCCACCTTGAATCAATGTATCCCTGACTTGTATTTATCATAAGCCAAAGTTGATTTGGCCATCGAACTTTTCGATCTCAAACCGTAGGTTCGAACCTGGAGTTGTCATCTCCAAATTCTTCGACATCGATATAGCAACTCTGAATCACGAACAAGAAACTCTGATACCAATTTGTTAAGATTTAAGGCCCTCGTGCAGCGGAAGAAAAGTGGAAAGCACTAATGTGTGAGGAGCTTCTATAAAGAAAATGATGGCTCACCACCACCGAAAAGATGAATAAATAAAGAATAAGCACAAATACAAAGCAATCACATGAGATATGCAGCAACGACGATCAACGCGGAGAAACACAAGTACAAGATCTTGCCTCTCACCAATCCCTCTCAATAACCACAAAGAGAATCCCTCCACAAGAGATAGATCCCACAACCTTCAAACCTGAAGAAAGAAGAAATTCATACCAAAACCAGCAAGCTTTCTTGGATGGATGTTTCTTTCTTCCTTAATAACGATTGACTTCTCTTATGGCTTCTCTTCATACCTAGGTTTATCTTAGACCTGCCCTTATATCGGCATACATTCTTGCAAGACTTGCAGAAGAAAACCCATGAGAAAACGTAGGCCAAATCGCTTCAACTGTGTCATGCAGTAACTTGTCATCCGCACGACCTGGAGGAGTTGTGAACACGACCAGACTCGTGTGCACAACTTGGAGAAGTCGTGCACATAACTCGACCTCGTTTACTCGTCAAAAAAATTGTTGATGTCAGTCACGCGTGCGCATGACCTGGAGAAGTCTTGCACACGACCGTACCTGACTGAGCCTTCCTTCCTTCAGATGCTTTGTCTTTCGCCATTTCTTTGTGCATGGACCTTAATTAGAGTTGTATGCAGCTTGTTTGGAGCTATATATTCATGCAACAACTACATGGTTTAAAAATCTAAAATTATATAAAAAAAATTCAGAAAACCTTGATTCTGTGAGAAGAAAATCTTAAATCGAAGCCTGAAAAGTGATCAAAAGGGGATATCAGTGGTGGATTCGTAAGAGCCGGAGATTATCTGCGGAGGTCATCGAGGACGAAGTGGAGGTGGACAATGTTGTAGAGGGGTGGATCAAGTTCAAGGACGAAGCGGAGGCAAATGGTGTTGCACTGCTGCAGAGGTGCGATTATCGGAACTAGACTCAGATCGATCCCCTCGAAAGTCGGCTCAAGGTGGACGACGTTGTTGATGGGAGCCTCGCCGCCTCACGAAGCCACGATCGGGTCAGGAGGAATGGAAGAATTGAGCGATCGGGAGATAATATACTAGACTTATTACAATTTGGTTAGGTTTAAGTAACAGATGGATTAAACCAGGAGCTAGACCGGTCCTCCACGGTTCTGCATTTAGAGAAGCGAAACCGAACCAGTCTTGGGAAAACTGAACAATTCGTACGGTTTGGATCGGTATGGTTAAGTTCTTCAGTTCGAATGGTTTTTTGTGCAGCCCTAGTATAACCGTTTCTTATTAGTCATTTCAAGGTATAGGGAGTGGCTCAAGGAGCCCCTTGGAGTTGATTCGAAAAAGTGGCTCCAACAATTGATGATCGAAAAGCCCAAATGGCAACTAGAGATATACATAAAGACCATAATCGGAGCCGTTTGGAGATGCTCTAAATGTTGCTCCATAGAGATCGATGTGAAGCAGATAGAGTTGTTGTGCAAGAAGCCGCTCACAACGTACTCTATCGTGCATCTTTAGGAGACCGTACGTTGGAGTCCTTGTTTTGCATTCGGCTCTCTTCGGTAGGAGGCTGATGGAGATATTCTTAGTCACATACCTACTCAAATAGGTGATGCGGGCAGAAGGGCGATCGTTCGAGGAAGGAGATGAGCAACTTCGGTCTCCGATAATCTCATAATCCAACAAAAAAAGATATCGATAAATGTTCAATCCACCTCTTGAATTCCACCAAGAAGGGAATTAATTAAAGTGAAGCATATTTAATTTTTATTTATCCAAAAATTGTCGTAAAATGAAGGATGAGAGCCATCTATATAGGCAACAAATGCAAACGACACCAACTCTACTAAGGCAGGGATTATGACTCATCATAATCTAAACGTACAGAAAAGGCTAAATTATTATAAAATGGCTATTACATTCTAATTAGACTAATGACTTATATAATAATTAAATAAATATCAAAATATATACCCTCAAAACTCTGCTTTGGAAATCGTGCGACAGAGTGTAAAGAGATCAATCCGCACCGTTGAAGCATGAGCCCAGTTCCCTCACGGTAAAGACCGATCTAACCCTAAAGACCCATGCATCCATGCATGCATGCATGTATGCAAATGAAGGCCATGTCAGAGCCGATAAAGATGGTTTTCCATCAGGCTGCAGTGAAGTCTGAGGCCTTCGTCCATTCCCTCCCATGATGATCGAGTCCCTATTATTAACAAAGTACCCCACCTACACGGCTACACCACCCCCCACCCCCCCCCAAAACCCAGAACGATTTTGTTCCAACCTCCTCAAAGAGGCTGGAACTAGCATCATCACCTTCTCTCTCATTGGCCCACTTCAAGGGCATGTATATCATTTCGCACATGGTGAAATGACCAAAAAGCCCTCGAAATGGACCAATGAGAGAGAGAGAGAGAGATGGTACGATGCTAGCTAGCTCCAACCTCTTTAAGGAGGTTGGAACAGAATCATTCTCCCTAAAACCTAGCTCCTTCACACCAACCAACAGAGTGCCACACACACGTACAAACACAAACACCATGCATATGATCATGATCACCATCACCATCATACCATAACCCTAAAAGAGGCTCAGGGTTCGTACGTACGTAGCCTCACATGCAAGCCTAGGTAGCTAGCTAGCTAGCTAGCTAGGGGTGTGGCAGAGGCTGTGCAAAGCATGGAAGAAGCCTCTGATCAGATCCCCTGTTTATTTACTGATGCGCGCGCAATCCAACGGCGGACGCCCCTTTGGTCATTTGGGTGATAGTTTGGGGGTACTCAACCCAGGTGCACTGCATGGGCCTATTCAGGGTTAAGGATCAGGGTACGTCTCTGGCGCCTGCAGCGCTCAGTGCCTCACCTTATATACGTACACAGGGGCAGAGTGGGAACACGGACGGGGGGGAGGGGTGTTTTGGGAAGCCACGTACGGGGGCGGGCTCTCGGACTTCCCACCCACCGCCATGGGCGATGTTACAGCGGGGATACCCACATGCGATGGATGGGTGGTGTGGTGGTGGTGAGATTTGTGTGGGCGTATGCGTTGGACTACAAGGATGACTCGTGAGAGGAGGAGGAGGAGGAGGAGGAGGAAGAGGGTGGCTGGGATTCCCGTGAGGGCCAAGAAGAACCAGACCTTCTCAACCATGCTTGTCACGTGCTGCTCATCCATTTACATGATAAAACCACCCTTTGCAACCACAAGAAAAAAAAAAAAAAGGTTATTTTGACTTTGCCCCCATATGTTGCCCTGAATTAGACTTCACCCCCCATCTTTTCATTAATTAGACTTTACCCCCCAAAACTAACTATTCCGTCAGCTGACCATCTGAGAGAAAGGGTGAGCCGACGGAAAAGAAATAAAGTTTTGGGGGGTGAGCTGACGGAACAGTTAGTTTTGGGGGGTAAAGTCTAATTAATGAAAATATGGAGGGTAAAATCTAATTCAAGGCAAAATTTGGGGGGCAAAGTCAAAATAACCCAAAAAAAAAAAGACCTCCCCGCTAATGCTTTAAAACCCGGATCGGACCGATTGGTTCAGCCACTAGATCCGTGAACCGACCCAGATTTTAAGTTGAGAAACACATTTTATAAACCCAGCAAAATCGCCGACCCACCGATTAAGCCACCAACCTGCATGGCTGCATGACTCGTTCGACGATTCATTGAACCGTTGTTTATTTAAAAAAAAAGATTATTTAGACTTTGCTCCCCAAATTTTGCCTTGAATTAGACTTTACCCCCCACATTTTCATTAGTTAGATTTTACTCCCCAAAACTAATCAGCTCACCCCAATGAAATACAGTTTTGGGGGGTGAGCTGACGGAACAATTAGTTTTTGGGGGTAAAGTCTAATTAATGAAATATGGGGGGTAAAGTCTAATTCAAGGTAAGTTTGGGGGGCAAAGTCAAAATAACCCTTAAAAAAGGGAAATTTTATTCATACCCCAAAAATCTGTAATTAGCCCCCGTATCCCTAGCGTTTCTCAATAACTTACTCAACAATCCTTTAATACCAACAATGCCCTTTTTTTTATACCCCAAACGCCAAAGCCCCCTGCTCAGCGTCTTTTGTACCCCAACCCAACCCAATGTTCGTTTAAACTTAGCCCACGCCCAACCCGTCGGGTTGTGCGGGGTGGGTTCGGGTTAACCCGCCCAAAGTCGGGTTGGGTTCGGGTTGGCCCGCCCAAGTTGCAGCTAAGGGTGGCAATGAGTCGTGTCGTGTCGGGTTCGTGTCGTGTCTAGTTTCGTGTCGTGTCCAAAATCCCTAGATCCGGACCCGACCCGTTTAACTAATTGTGTCTAGATCCTAAACCCGTACCTAACTCGCTAATAAATAGGTAGACACGATAAGACCTGATAAGACCCGTTTACCACCCGGATCTATTCAGTTGACCCGATCCGACCCAATCCGACTTGACCCGACCTGACCCGAAAGACCCACTGGTTTTATATATTATAGTATCGGATTTCTGGTAGACCCGACCCGACCCGACATGACCTATTGAATACTAAACGGGTCTTCCTGGGTCTACCGTGTCCAGACCCTAAACCCGGACCCAACCAGTTTAATAAACGGGTCTATCGTGTCGACCCGTTTAGCCTTGACCCAGACCCGCTAACTTCGTGTCGGGTCCTGTCGGGTCGAGGAGAAATGATTCGGGTTGGGCTCGGATTAGCCCGCCCAAATTCGGGTTGGGTTCGGGTTGGACTCGGGTTGGGTTCAGGTTGGCCCGCCCAAGTTGCAGCTCTACTTGTGCCTTCAAGTATCAGCCAACTGCATGGGGTTTATTTAAGAGTGGGGTGTATTCAAGAGTGCATATAATTGGGGTATATTTAAGGGGGTATGTGTTTGATTGGGGTATAATCAAGTTGGGGCGGGCCATTTAACTGGGGTGTATTGAAGGTGGGGTGTAAGGGGGAAGGGTATTTTTGGGATAGGAATGGGGTATGAAAAAAAAAACTGGGGTGTATTCAAGTTTCTTGGAAATGGGGGCTAATTACAGATTTATGGGGTATGAATAATATTTCCCTTAAAAAATTCACAAACCGTTGTTTACTTATTTTTAAGCGGTATTAATTTTAAAAACAATAATATTAATTTATTTTTAATTATTTTAAAAAATAAATAATAATAAATTAATTTAGTTATGATACCATGATGCATGCCGTTAAGGTTAAACCACATGTTGACCCAGCGATCGAACCGGTGGCCGTAACCCCGTGATGAACGGTCCGGTTTTAATTTCCAAGGCTCGAGAGTCGATTTGAGTCGAGTTGGTAGTGTGTGTGTGTGTGTGGCTCGAGCTGACCCATTTGTTCACTGTTTGCTGATGCTATCTAATGTGTTGGAACAGTAATTACGGGTACTGCCACTGCTGCGGCCACTGACCCCGCCTTGCTGGGAGGAAAGCAGGGCCTCACCACGTGAATCTCGGTGCTCTCTCTCTCTCTCCCTCTCTCTCTCTATTTTTCTCTCTCTAGGTCTCTGTGTGCAGGCCCAACACCTTGGTTTTCCAGCTGGACAGCGGCTGGTTGGGTTGTTTGTTGGTTGGGCCGATGATCCGTAGGGGGAGAACGTGACCCGGCACTGGCAGTGGCATTCGCCTCTCCCCTAACGGCCGAGCGCTATCCTCCACCCCATCTTGCCGCATCCCCTGTGTTTTTGTTGCACCCGTTTCTCTTGTCCTCGCGTCGCAGCGCCCTCCTCCACTCCTCGATTGACACGTACGACACCCCGCACGGGGCGACGTCACCATGCGCTGTCACGTACGTAGGTGGGGCTGGGAAACGAATTAGCCAACCCATTTGTGGTTCTATATAGCCAAATAGGGGTGGCAATGGGTCGGGTCGGGTTGAGACATAGGTATAAGGGCAAAACAACCAACCCGAACCAGACCCGTTTAATAAACGGGTCAAAAACATAAACCCAAACCCAACCCGCCTAATAAACGGGTTGACCCGACTCGACCCGTTTAACCCGTTTACTAAAAGGATTGGGTCGTGTCGGGTCGGGTTGGCTCGGGTTGGGTCAACAAAACCCATGTAAACTTGACGGGTTGGGTCAAGACAAGTCGGATTGGGCCGGGTTGGTTCGGGTTGGCTCGGGTCGGGTTGACACGGCCCATTTGGTAAACGGGTCAAGTCGGGTCAATCGGGTTATAAGTACAAACCCGAACCCGATTAAATAAACGGGTCAATCGGGTCGACCCGTTTACGACCCGAACCCGTTTAGGCCAAACCCAAACCCGCTAACTTCGAGTCTGGTTGGCGGGTCGGGTCAAGGATTGCCACCCCTATATATAGGGGTGGCAATGGGTCGTGTCGGGTCGGGTTCGTGTCGTGTCCAAAACACCTAGACCCGGACCCGACCCGTTTAACTAATCGTGTCTAGATCCTAAACCCGTATCCGACCCGCTAATAAACGGGTAGACCCGATAAGATCCGGTAAGACCCGTTTACCACCCGGGTTATTCAGTTGACCCGATCCGACCCAATCCGACTCGACCCGACCTGACCCGAAAGACCCGCTGGTAGACGTACCCGATCCGACTCGACATTACCCGTTGAATACTAAACGGGTCTTCCCGGGTCTACCGTGTCCAGACCCTAAACCCGGACCCGACCCGTTTATTAAACGGGTCTATCGTATCGACCCGTTTACGACCCGAACCCGTTTAACCCTGACCCAGACCCGCTAACTTCGTGTGGGGTTCGAAATTGCCAGCCCTAGTTCTATAGATGGCTCGTTCGAGTTTGTACGTTCCATTGTTGGTTGAGCCAAGTCCAAAGTCTAGAGTTTAGGCTCGGTTGATAAAGGAGCTCAAATAGGCCAATGCTCGGCTCAGCTCGTCAAGGGATAGATAGTCCAAGCTAGCTTTGATCGATTCTTAACTTGATTATCAAGCTCAATAAAGGGTGGTTTGAGTTTAGTTTGTTCGACCGAGTCTGGAGTGTAGGCTTTTTTACTAGATGAACCCAGCACAAAGAGAGTACAGAAGGATACATCGAAGTATGTACGTACAGCACAAGGAGTGCCAACGAATGTGCTCATACTTTGCCAATAAACACAGTTAATACACATTGAAATTTCTTTTTTGTTGTTGCTCATGATTGAATTGCTTCTCAAATTGAGAGAGAGAGAGAGAGTCATAAGATGAATATTTCTCTCTTTTTTTTTTTGAGGTAATGTGATGACTTTTTTGAATGAGTATAATGCGGAATATAGCTCAAACAAGACGGTATTGTTTGGATCCTGTGCAAATAGGGATGGGTTTCTGATGGTGCCGGAAAATGTCACCGACTCATCATCCACGTGGCAGCAGCAGGAAAGGACATGACGAAAGGACAAAAGTCCCCAGGGAGATCGTCCTTGTCTTTGGGCACGCCCTAGGCGACCTCGGGTGATCAAAGAAGAAACCCCCCCCCCCCCCCCCCCCCCCCCCCCCCCTATGAGGAGTTCGAGACTCAAGGCCAACCCCGACCTTTGGGTAAGCAGCATTGCAACCAAAACAAGTCTTGAAAACCCACGCCCACAAACAGCTTGCACGCAGTCAGCTTGAATAAATCGAGAACAACTCATGCGCGATCAGCCCGCCCGCGGAAAAGTTCGCCTATTGACAATAAGGAGAAGAATGCGGAGCAACGGCACCAGTGGGGTCACCGAGTTGCCGTGCTAACCTTTTCTCCTGCGAAGAAGCCATCTTTTGGAAGAGCAACAGAATGGAGATGGAGAAGTTCTGAAAAAGCCTAAAGGTGGTGGCCGCCTAATAGCTCGCTCGCATAGAGATTTTCCTGACCGCTGCGATCAGATCGCACGCGGAAGAGGACGCTCGTGGCCGGTGCTCACAGCCCGCCCTAGGCTTACCCTAACCGCATGTGACCAGCTCGCACACGGAAGAGATCGCCCGTGGCCGGTGCTCACAGCTCACCCAGGGTTTTCTCAGACCGCATGCGACCAGCTCGCATATGGGGAGTGGTCGCCCCGGCTATCTCCCTTTTACAGTGGCGGATCGTTGTGTCCCGAGGACAGAGCAGCATCTTCGACGAGGTCTCATTCATGAGGTACTGCGAGTCAAAACTCTCGGCGCGGCTCGCCAGCTGGAAAGAATACCCCAGTCGCCATCAGTATTCAACAGCTTGCCAAGGAGCTCGCTTTGTCTGCATGCGATCCGCTTGCCCGCATAAGAGATCGCTCATGGTAGAATTCGAAAAACACTTCAAAAGGCTCAACACCCACAGCTCGCTCAGGAGCTTGCCCGATCTTGTCCACCAAGGCCGCCTACAGTAAGGCAATACAAAATCGACATATGTCATCACCCCCGTGGAACTACGTGGGCAACTGCGAGCCATAGGTGCCAGCCAGAGTCGGTATAGGACACCCCTGACTTGAGCCTTCCAGAATCTCCACCTGGCACGGGCAAGACCGGCGCACCTCCCATCACCACCGCCTGGCAGGCTAAACAACAAAGGCCATTAAGGACCCATGTGGGCTGGCACGTGAAGGTGTACAAGGTGCGGGAATATACGATGACGTGTCCATCTCTGGCGGTCTATAAGAGTCTATAAAGGTACAACCCCCGGCCCCAAAGTATTCGAAACTCAGAAACCCAGCAATTTTCCTACTCCAAACCTCCCCCCTTTCAAACCAACACTGACTTAAGCGTCGGATGATCTACACTCCTGACGGAGCTAGTCGTTCTCACATTTACTTTGCTTTGCAGGTCAAGCACTCAAACCAGTGAAAAATTTCCCCCAACATTTGGTGCGATCTATGGGATCTTTCGATTGGTTCCTGTGAGAGCGCCTACGACCACACGGTCGAAAGCCATGCTTCCAGGAGAGACCCTAATGGCTCCGGCCATGCGGGGACAAAGACGGGCGAAGGTTCGCACCGGATCTATGCGAAGTGAGACGTCGACTCCAGTATCCCAACCTCCTGTCCCACTCAGTGACCAGCTTCTTTTTGAGATGTTGGCCACCCAGCGGGCCATGATGGACGAACTGACACGGTTGCACCAGATTCCGTCGACGAGCAGAAGAACTAACCTTCCCTCCTTCGGGCTCGAGCCGCGAAGGGAAGGGTCAGCAGTTTAATCCCGGTGTCCAAGAGCGTTGGCAAGGGTTGCTCCTCCTGCGCGACCTCCTCCGATCTCGGCGTCGCATCAACCCACGTTGGAGCCCATGCGACGGGCATCCCAGTAGGCGCCCCCAGTGGAAGATGCAGTGGCGAACAAGGCGAGAGGGTCAGCTCTCGAACGACTGCAACGACTTGTCACTCAGTGTTCCAGCAACGAGCCGACCCCGCCTACGGTCCCTCCTCGCCGACGAAGCCGAAGTGTGGACTCGGACGACTCAGAGGCGAGGTCTCGAGGGCAAGATCGTAACCCACGCCATCGACGTGAGCATGAGCCCATGGATGAGTTACCCCATGCGGAAACTCGAGAAATAACGGTCTCACCGACCTTTTTCGGCGACGAGGCGGCTACCTGCGAGGAGACAGAGCGATCGCCAGGACGTCGTCCCAGAGCACCGCCGCAGCGAGGGTGCGGACCGGCCTAGAGGAAGCGTACATGACCGCTTTCTCTAAGATTATTGATGGTTCACATAATAGGACACCAAGTGAAACCCCGCCAAACGCTCCTAACCCCTTTCATGTATGGGAATCATGATTACTCTCTCAATCTTATGTTAAGACTTTCCACATACCAAACAAATTAACATGCCCTGAAGGTTTTAGAGCAAAGAGGTATAGAGAATTTTGCGCAGCAATGTAAAATTAGGGATTCTCTAGTAGGCTCACTCCAAGATTTCTTAGCAACATCCAGTAGTCCTACAACTGAAGTATTGAAAGACTTAGGCTTAACCACAATTAACTTCATCAATTTAACAAAATTACTTGCATCTACCACTTTCACAACAACTTAAGAGCTTCTCCAGCATGCTCTCCATTGCTTCCCCTAAGCTTTTTTTGTTAGAAAAAACACCAAAAAGGCCTCTAGCAATCTAATTGTTTGGTTAGCGAAAATAGATGATGATCAAATGGCTAGCTATTGTTGGCTGGTGAGGGAAGCTCGCCAACAGCTGGTCCACCGGTCCACGTCATTCAGTCAACAGCTGGGTCCTACCTCATTTGGTCTTTTGGCTAGCTATAATAGATAGGTTGTTGGAATACTACATATTCGAAAAAAATGATCATTTCTTTCTATTTTTGGCTAGCTATAATAGATAGGCAGTTGGAGATACCCTAACATTCCATATCGACATTGTGCATGATATTTGTCCTTGGATCGTTGATACCAATGCTTACATCAAGAGTAAAAGCATTTGCACCCACATTAGTATCACCTGCGTTGTTATTTTCCGTAGTTAGAACATCATTAAAAAAAAAAGGACAAATTACATAAACCTCTCCTAAAGTATACACCTCATTTCATATTGGTCGCTCAACTTTTCTTTTAGGCAATTTAAATTTTTGAATCCTGAATTATGCTATGTTTGCATTTAGCCTCCCCTATCAACTTTTATTCCATAAAATACCTTTGTACTAGTAAAGCATAATTAATTTTTAAAGAAAAATATTTGACTCTCTATTCAAAATTGATTAGGCCCATAAGGGTTTTTTTTTTTTTTGGATAAAAAGTTAACGGAGGGGGCTAAATGCAGATGGAGCATGGTTCTGGGTTCAAATTGTTAAAAAAAAAAAAAAAATTGAGGGACCAACACGCGATCTAGTGT
>CANTAL010000022.1:142258-192258 GCA_947650365.1 Chamaelirium japonicum
ATAGGGTGGAGTTGGTGAAATTAGTTTTCAATTATCTTCATATTTACTGGTCCGGGATTTTTAATTTCCCAAAATCCATAAATAAAGAGATTGAAAGGCTCTTCAGTAGATTTTTATGGGGAGGAAAGATTATTCCGAAAAAGATGATCCCAGTGGCTTGGAAAAAAGCTCTGTTTTTCTAAAAAGAAGGGTGGATTGGGCTTCAGAAATCTTGAAGTGTGGAATACAGCTGCACTCTCCAAATATATCTGGAGATTATGCTCAAATGATAAGTCACTTTGGTCTAGATGGATTAAGAAAAAATATTTAAATAATGAAGGTATTTGGGACTGCAAAAGAAGCCCTACTGCTTCTGGTATTTGGAAAGGCATTCTTAAAGGAAGACAGCAAATTAAGCCTCTTATTCAAAGTATTCTAGGTAATGGTGAAACTACCAACTTCTGGCTTGATAACTGGCACTCTGAGGGCAGATTAATAGATCAGTATGGCAGAAGGGCAGTCTATGATCTGGGTTAAGGGACTGAAGCTATGGTCAGCAATTTCTGGGATGGTTTCAACTAGTCGTTTCCGCCTACTTCTTCAATGAATCTTATGAATATGTATGACAACATCAAAACTCTGGTTATCTATCATCCTGATTGTCCTTATTTGATTGTGTGGAAGCCTTCAATAAATGGGAAGTTCTCTATGAAATCAGCTTGGAACGCTCTTAGAATGAAAAATCCTCCCATGGCTGAATATGACTGGGTTTGGCATCAACAAAGAACTGAAAGGCATGCTATATGCCTTTGGAGATCTATACAACAAACTCTACTTGTGATAAATTACAGAAAAGAGGTATAATGGTTCCGTCCTGTACTCTCTGTTGGTCGGAAAGAGAAAATCATGACTATATTTTCTTTAAATGTTATTACTCCAACTGGATCTGGAGATCTATTCTTGCTAGGCTGGGTATGAAAGTCACTAATGTTGGCAACATCAAAGAAGAAATTCATAGACTTAGGTCCAGAATTTCAGGGGATGGTTTGATTGCTATTTTGGCAAAGTTAGCTGTGGGATGTGTTGTTTACTTCCTTTGGGAAGAGAGAAATAATCAATTTTTTGAACGCAAAACAAGACACAAAAGGTTTGCTAGCCAACATCACTCGTGTAATTCTTCTTAGAATGACAGAGCAAAATCTTCAAAAGGAAGAACGCTATGAAACTCGAGTTTCTGCAACAAAATGGGGCCTTTCGTTTTTTCCATATCAAAATGTCATCAAGCAAGTTCTATGGGAGAAGCCTTCTGATGGTTGGACAAAGTTTTCGAAACTCTGATGGCTAAGCTATGATGGAATATTGTGGACCTTCTAGACACAAGCAAATTATCTCTGTGGAGCTCAATGCTATAGAACAAGGATTTATCTTATGCTGAAAAACTAAACATCTCACAGCTTTGGGTAGAATCTGATTCACTTGCTGCAGTAAATTGCATTAAGAATACTAGTTCTGAAAGTGGTATGATAAATGCAAAAAATCACAATGGAATTCTTATGGACTTTCTTTGAGAACCTTGACTTCTCAATCCTAGTGTGGGTATGGAGATTATATTACCTTAAAAGTTTTGATACTTGGAAGATTTAGTAGATGTTGAGATGCAGATAAGATTCATGATAACAATAGTATTCTTATGGACTTTGTTTTGATAGAATCTATGATATGAATCTATGATAACATATTGCAATACTCCTTGGAGATAGCAAATGTTGAATGGTAAATGATCAGACATTTATTTTGTCTTTTTAGCTTCTTGAGAGTTGGTCATATATTGTATTTTCTTTTTCTTTCTCTGACAGTCTAGTTGTATAAAGGCCAGAACTGTAATTCCTTTTATGTTTTTTAGGGCCGGGTGCCTAATAAAATACCCTAGCTTTGATAAAAAAAAAAGTATTCTAAGTAACTAATCTCTCTCTCTCTCTCTCTCTCTCTCTCTCTCTCTCTCTCTCTCTCTCTCTCTCTCTCTCTCTCTCTCTCTCTCTCTCTCTCTCTCTCTCTCTCTCTCTCTTCTCTCTCTCTCTCTCTCTCTCTCTCTCTCTCTCTCTCTCTCTCTCTCTCTCTCTCTCTCTCTCTCTCTCTCTCTCTCTCTCTCTCTCTCTCTCTCTCTCTCTCTGATCGGATAATATTTTGTCATACATTAACAAAGACCAACAATCCTCTAGGCTATTCTCATAGAAGATAATCTGAAAAAGAAAAAAAGCTCCTAGGATTGTGGGAGAAGATGGAAAGAGGATCCAAAAAAAGGCATCATGGGATAAGAGGCTACCATGTTGGTTATTGGGCTAACTTGAGCCCATTTAATAGACTAATTTGAGGCCCATAAGGTTTACTTTATGGCTGTCCTTTTATGTTGACTTTTGGAGCCAAAATTTGTTTTGATATTTTGGACTTATGGATACAATTCTATCCTCCACCTCAGCACGGGCTCACCATTGGACTCTAAGGGCCCACGGCCCGGGGTGAGCCCCTATGGGCTCCAAGCCCGTCATACAGGCATAATTGACGAAACCACGGACCGTGGCTCCTCGTTAAGGAGATAGAGATGACTCCGAACATATTAGCCTGGAACTCCAAAAACAGAGAGATCCTACCACAATAAACCCCAAAGATTATACCTATCTAACAAAGGGAAAATCCCGGGGGTAAGGGGGTCGACCCCTTGCCTACATAAAGAGGACCTCGCCTCCGTGAAAAGGTATGCTCTCAAACCCTTTTGCATCCCTCTTATGATCTTCATAGCTGACTAAAGGGTCAGAGGCTTGGCGCCGAGAATATCCTCCCGGTTTTCCGAGTGTTTGAGCAAGTTATCTGACACCACCAATGGCGGGGCCGAGGCGGAGCGGATACTCAAATCCACATGACTCTAGTGGACCAAAATATGAATGGTTCTCTCCATTCATAGAAACATCCCTAGAAGTGAGCATGTCAACTTTTTTTTAAGTTAAAATTTATAAAAGGTGACACTTCAAAAAACTTAAGTTAAAAAAGTCCAGCTATTCAAAGCAATCACAGAAATGGCATCCAAAGTCATACCTCCTCTACAAGATCCCCAGCGATTCCTCTGACGATCTCACATAAATTGTTCTCGGTGAATGATTCATTTATCCAGAAACTCATATCCTTGTAACAGGGAGGAAACTGCAAAAACAATAGTCAGACACATCGCGTGAAAACAAAACAAAAGGTCCAGGGTATTATAAACATCACGAACATTTTCCGAATATGATCAAGGATTATGAATATAAATACATTAGTAAAGTTAAACTATTTAGCTTGCTTATTTTACAATGGGAAAGTAGGGTTTGTACAAAAGTCACAAATATGCTTGTCACCCAACTGAGCTATTTGTTCAAACCTAGTTTACAATGCCCGTAATCGTAGAATGTAGAATCTTAATACACTGAAGATGCCTTAAATAGAGTTTTTTGTGACTGTACGATTGATTTAGGATAGAAAATGTATATCACAATTTCCACAGAAACAATGTAAGTCGTTAGCCTATATTCGGTCATAAGGAGCAGCAAGTAAAGGGAAAAGAAAGAGAAAGGAAAGGTGGCCTGATCTTTCTTTTCGTTTCCCTCACTTTCGCTGGACTAGGTAAATATAAATTTTCTCAGCCTCTCATATAACCAAAAGAGATAGGAATGCTGGGTTGAACTACCATTTATTTTCCAACATACAGCCTTAGAGTCAGCGATTCGCTCTCCATTATAAGAGATAAAAAACTAATCTTTATGTGGGACGTGTACGCATGTTAAATCAATCTGTGAAGCCTACAATCATACCTTTGAAAAAGGCTTGAACTTGACACCAAGCTGACCCTTAGAAAACTGTAAAAGAAACAAAATTCCCATTAAAAAGGATATACCTCACTATGTAAAACAGCACATACAATCACAAAATGTCCATAGGCATGGAAACTAAAAATTCTCACAAAATAAAGAAAAATATGTTCCCATTATGTAATTCAATGTTTCCTACAATTCTGTGGCATAGGAAGACGAAAATTCATGCATTGAGCAAAAGGACTGTGCAATATTATTCATTACAGAAATAGTTCAAGGTCTAAGATGCAAATTTAACCACAAATATTGCAAATAAATTCCTGGCGAGCTGACAGCTCCATGAATGAGCAGAAAGCTAATATGAGTGTGCCAGTTTATGCCAAGGAAAAATATGGAGTGGCTGAAAATCTATTGAACTGACCACGTCCTAATCCTCTTCTTGGTCATGAATAGTGGTATTGGAGACAGTGGATGTGAATAATTTGATCTATTTTTTTAAATGTTTGGAATGTTATGCAAAATTGTATCTACTTGACTCTATGGGCTATAATCTACTACTTTATGTTGAGAAATCTTTCTGTTTAATATTCATATATCTAATAATCGTATCAAAATAAGGGATCTGATCGATCAATAAGGGGGTTCGAACATGGATGCACTGAATTCCATAGTTTCTTCTAAAAGAGTGAAGCTCATTTGTAATATTCAGGTAACGAGTCATCAACCGAGAAGAGAGTACCATTGGGATCCAATTGAGAAAAGCACCTTTAGTGATAAAGAAGCCTATTCTATCCTATCCCTGATCAGCATGCCAAGGCCAAACACTGCAGACATGCACTGGAGTAATATTTGCAAGGCCAAAGTCATTCTAAGGGCCTGAACTTTTTGCTGGAAGCTTGTTAGGGATAAAATTCTCATTAGAAGTTATCTATTCCATTTGGGTGTCCATATCAGTGTTGGGTGCCCTCTGTGTGATGCTGAAGAAGAGAACAATAAACATATCATTTTTGGATACCCACATGCAGGAAACACTTTGATAGGCCGACAGAGTATATTGAAAGGGGAGTTTTCCCTTTTTTTTATTTGAATTCCTTTCATTTTCAACCCGTCCTTATGCAACAATTCTGATGCCACATAATTGCAGACGCTTTAGTGCAAACTCTATGTGGAATTTATTCTTTTTTTTTTGGTAAATAAACTCTATGTGGAATTTATCAAAAGCAAGGAATGCACTAATGTTTGAAGGAGACGAAGTACCATCAGCAATTGAGAGGAAAACCTGGATGAACATTAATTACTTCTTTCAAGCCCATGTTTACTTAGTGATTATGTGCAGGTCAGCCACAACGGTAGAGGAGGTAGGGCAATCAAATGGGAAACACCTAACATAGAGTCAATCAATAGAGTAGGTGTGCATCCATCAGTGAGAGTTGGTGCTTGATTTGTCATTCGAGACCACCAAGGCAGGATACTTCTCACAGGCTGTATGCCTCTCAATACTAGCTCAGTCACCGAAGCGCGTGCTGCTTGGCAGGAGATTCGCAGGACTATGTGGTTAGGATCCTCTAGCAGAATCTGGGTGGAAGGTCTCTCATTCTCCAAATACAAAATTGAAGGATAATGGGCAACAAGATCCTATCATTGAGGACTGCATTACTATTATAGCAAATTTTGATCATGTCAGGATCAGCCACATTCAGAAGGGAGAGCAATCATCCTGCTGATTGGCCGGTAAAATTGGCAAAGTCCTCGGGCATGAGGTAGTTCTTTTGTATCAATTTTGCAAACGAGCTTGTGGAACTCGCTCAAACCGTTCTTCCGTAAATTTAATAAAATAGTTTAGCTAAAAAATGCACACTAAATTTTCTCAATAGTAACCAAGAAACCTTGTAACATGGCCTAGAACATGATTATTTCACCAAACATGATCTAATTTGGGGTGGATAACATGCGAATAGCTATCAAAATATCCAGCACAAATTCTGACAAGAAAGTCACAATAAATTCAATCAACTTAAACATACTTGTGAGGTGAACCGATGATCAGTTGACCAGAAAAGCCGAATATCTGGTATATCAAAGAGAACCATTGCAAGCCGCTCCAGACCAAGTCCAAAAGCCCATGCAACACAATCCACTCTACCATTTTTTCTCAGTATCTCCTGCTCAGTCACTCCACAACCCAACACTTCCATCCATTTCTCCTGAAACAGTATTGGAAATACACAATAAGATAAAAATAATGCTAAAAAGAAGAATGATATCTGAAACATACTAAAGAGTAAAAACCACGGCGACGATGAAGTAGAAAGAGCATAAGGTAAATGCTATATTTGAACCAATATGAGACCAATAATACAGGACACAAAATTTTCACTCTTGTAAAAATACATTTTTTGGGCCCTACTGTCTACTTCATGTCACGATGAAAAAAGTGTGACAGCATCTGTCCCATGTAATAGTCTCATAATGGTACGAACTACGAGCTAGTAACACCTCAAAACATACATAGAATATGAGGAACTAGGACGAATGAAGGAAAATAAAACTTGGTTTAGGTTCTGAAAAATGTTATGAAGGCAAATGTACCCCCTATGACCAGAGGTAGTATCATCTTTAAATGGCTAACAGGAGGGACCCAAACTACACACCTGGCGGGTCATGCAAAATACAATTAACTCAAAGTATAAGTGTCCATTTGCTTTTGGTTTAAATCCAAATAAAGAAAAGACAAAAACTATATTATTAACCAGGAAAGTGGTTCCGAATTTTCGCTTTCATAAGCCTATATTTGAGAACATCAAAATGAATCCACATTAAAATCATTATATTTAAATACATCATTTTCTACATCAGATACAGATTTTGAGCGTTGATGTACATAAGAGATTTTAGGAAAATAGTTATCGATAAAAAATTACCACAACATCCACACTCAAAAATGTCATATCTACAAAGACATTGTAATCAATGATAGGGGACATTAGCATATGAACTCCTACCAAGGTTTCAACCCATAATGATATTTCTAACAATTTAAACATAACATGACGAGAGGACCTCCAGAAAGAACTAAATTTAAGTCAACTCCCTAGAGCAGGCCTATCAGTTCATCTAAAAATTTGAGCGGTACATAAAGCCGCAATTCGTGAGACGTTTTTATTCCTGTGATTCTTATAGGGCTCCGTTTGGTTAGAAGTATCATGTGACGTATCATGGTTAAAAGGTATCCTGGATACAGGTATTCCGTGACGTATCATGGCTAAAAGTATCATGTTTAATTACTTTATTCATTTAAATTTCTACCATATATATATATATATATATATATATATATATATAGAGAGAGAGAGAGAGAGGGCTGTTACAGTGCGACATGTGGTGCGTGCGGTTCGTACCGCCACCGCACACCACATTTTAACATTTCTCTCTCTCTCTCTCTCTCTCTATATATATATATATATATATATATATATATATATATATATATATATATATATATATATATATACAGAACTGCTCACCTACGGGATGTCCCGCACCCTTATCTTGTGGGACAAAAAAATTTGAGGGACCTAGAGGTTTCATAATTTGCTGATTTTTGGTGAGGATGATCACCTTGGTGTAGATAGGAGTCATAGGACCCCCACCAAAAATCAACAAATTATAGAACCTCTAGGTCCCTCAAATATGCACTTCATTATCGACCATCCATTTTAACCGTTAAATTGAAGTGCATATTTGAGGGACCTAGAGGTTCTATAATTTACTAATTTTTGGTGGGGGTCCTATCTATAACAAGATGATCATCCTCACCAAAAATCAGCAAATTATGAAACCTCTAGGTCTCTCAAATTTTTTTGTCCCGCAAGATAAGGATGTGGGACGTCCCGTAGGTGAGCAATTCTGTGTGGGTGTGTGTGTCTATATATATATATATATATATATATATATATATATATATATATATATATATATATATATATATATATATATATATATATATATATATATATATATATATATATATATATATATATATATATATATATATATATATATATATATATATATATATATATATATATATATATATATGGGAATAGAGAACACGGTCCTCCCGACCACCCAACACGCTAGTCCTCCCTTCAATTTGGGTGCCACATGGCACTTTTTAACCGGGGTTAGGGGTTGGTCAAGGTGGGTACATCCCTCCTAACAATGATCGTGAAAAAAAAATTGAAAAAAAAAATTATGCCAAGTGGCATTTTTAAATTGACCATAGCAAGGGCTATTTGCACACTACAGCTTACCATTAAATTTGTCGACCGTTGATCGGGTTGTTTTAAGTTTTTTTTTAGAATTTTTTTTTTAAATCTTGATCTAAGTAGAGTGGATTGACCATCCATAAAAAGAAATATGATTAAAAAGTGTCATGTGGAACCCAAATTGAAGGGAGGACTAGCGTGTTGGGTGGTCGGGAGGACCGTGTTCCCTATTCCCTATATATATATATATATATATATATATATATATATATATATATATATATATATATATATATATAGAGAGAGAGAGAGAGAGAGAGAGAGAGAGGAAGGAAAAAATGAGCTACGATAATTTTGACCACCCTAGAAGTTTTGGAATTTTGTGAAAATTGGTGAGTGTTGTCTAGGGTAACAGATCATCCTCACCAATTTTCAAGGAATTTCAAAACTTCTAGGAATATCAAACGGTAGAATCTTTATCCACCGTCCGTAGTAACCGTTAATTTTGCTTCTACCATTTGATGACTCTAGAAGTTTTGCATTTGATGACTCTAGAAGTTTTGGAATTCCTTGAAAAATTGGTGAGGATAATATGTTACCATAGACAACACACCCACCAATTTTTACGAAATTCCAAAACTTCTAGGGTTGTCAAAATGATCGTAGCTCATTTTCTCCTTCCGTAGTTCATAGCTCACTGTAACCATGGAACAAAAAATCAATATATTTCGCGAAATATCGCGAAATATATCGGAAAAATGAAACCCCGATACGAAATATCACCTGCAATCTCGAGTATAATTGAAAATGTCAAAATATCGAGCAATTTCGCGAAATATCGCGATATTTCCACGAAATATTTCCATCTCCACGAAATATCGCGATATTTCCACGAAATATTTACATCTCCACGAAATATCGCGATATTTTATCGAAATTTCGCGAAAATTTCAAAAAATTTCACGAAATTTATCCAAAATTCTGTGACTGACTGGTTATAAAAGGGGACTGGGGGGACCTGGTTCTCAGCAGCTTATTTACATATAATAACATTTAAGTAAATGTCGTTTTACTTAATTTTTATTTTCTCCATTTACTTTAAGTTATTATATGTAAATAAGCAAATACCCCCCCATTTGATTTCAATAAAAATATCAAAAAAATCAAAAAACAAAGGAATCAAAAAGTAAACTTTCAATTTTAGTAGGAGAAAACAGTTTTTATGGATTTTTATAAAATCTACATGGTGAGAAAAGTGATTAAATCAACTCCTTTTTAGCTCAAAAAATTCCACAAGATGTAGAAGTACGAGTACATCTAGAAAACCATGGTCCGTCTTAGGAAATTTTGAATGTATAAAAATTTTTCTATATAAAAACTCGTTTTTTCAGACTTAGTAAAAAAACAGTGTTTCACATTTCAGCATAATTTTTGCACAATTTCAAATTTGCATAACTTTCTTGTTTTAAGTCCGCTTTCAAAATCGTTTGAAACATTATTTTAACAATCAACTAATCTTTATTTCAAAAATATTTTTATCCAAAAAAAGGATTAAAAAATATTTGAAAAATATATATCAAAACCGAACTAAATAAGATTGCACAACACTCACAGACTTAATATATTGAATACATGTTATGTGAAGCTCTACACCCCTTGATAGGGTACACATATTATGTGAGTGTTCCAAAGTGTGTATCTATACTTGGTTTATGACTATCCGGAGTTTCATTAAAAAATTCCATCAAAAAATCAATATTTCCACCATTTCTACAAAATTGCAATATTTCCACACTGTCGAAATATTTCCACGAAATATTTCCATATCCAGAAGGTCGAAATTTCCACCGAAATGGAGATTTCGAACCTTGACTGTAACATTCCTCTTATATATATATATATATATATATATATATATATATATATATATATATATATAGAGAGAGAGAGAGAGAGAGAGAGAGAGAGGATACGGGGTATCATTGTTGTCAATGTGTCAAGGCGAGGCTAGGCGCCCGGAGGGAGCCTAGGAGCGCCTAGGCGTGGCCTTATGTGCATAGGCGTGACCTTATATGCATAGGCATTCTCCAGGCACGGGTATATATGTATAATCTATACTTGCAGGTATTTATGTAATAGGAAATAATATAACACCTTACTAACATGAAATTGAACATATTATAGTCAAATATGCATGCAACACAATGACACATACATAGTATAAACAAGTAAACAACAAAATGAACAAATAGAATACAAACACTTGCTAACATAAAATTGAGCATATTCTAATCAAATGCATACAATACAATGAACACATAGTATAAACAAATATACAACAACAAAATAAACAAAGAAGATGGGGGCGGGTTGGGTTTTACTTTAAAAAAAAAACAAAAATCATTACCTAAAACTAGGCGTGCGCCTAGCCTAGGCACGCCTAGGCCGCCGCTTAGTGAGGTGCGCCTGGGCCCACTGGGGCCTAGCTGTCTCCGTGCGCCTAGGCCCGCGCCTTGACAACAATGCGGGGTATAGGCTGGCGGCTTATTTCAGCGAAGTGGGCAACCCCCCATTTGATGCCCCTAAAAGTTTTGGAATGTGCTGATTTTTTGAGAGCATAAGCACCATACCTTAGATAGATCACCCACAAAAAATCAGCTATTTCTAAAACTTTTAGGGACAACAAATGCTATAATTCAGATTAATGGTTACAACGGACGTTCGATAAAGCTTCTAACATTTGATGCCCCAAGGAGTTTTAGAATGTGATATTTTTTGTGGGTGTTCTATCTATGGTAGGGTGCTTATGCTCACAAAAAATTAGCACATTCTAAAACTCCTAAAGGCTTCATATGGGTGGCTGCCCATTTCGGCAAAATAGGCTGCCAGCCTATATCCTGTTTCCTCTCTCTCTCTCTCTCTCTCTCTCTCTCTCTATATATATATATATATATATATATATATATATATATATATATATATGTGTGTGTGTGTGTGTGTGTGTGTGTGTGTGTGTGTGTGTGTGTGCATCGTTGTTGCACCTCTCGCTTGTTTACCCTCCCTAGAAGTTTTAGAATTTGATGATTTTTTTTTTTTTTTTTTTTTTTTGGGGGGGGGGGGGGGGGGTGTTGTCTAGGGTAAGGTGATCATCCCCACAAAAAATCAACAAATTCTAGAACTTCTACGATCATCAAATGAACTCGGTAAAATTAACGGTTACAATAAACGGTCGAAAATGTTTCGAACATTTGATGACCCTAAAAGTTTTAGAATTTACTGATTTTTTGTGAGGATGATCACCTTACCCTAGAGAACACAGCCACCAAAAATCACCAAATTCTAAAACTTCTAGGATGGCAAACAATGCCTGAGGTGCAGCAACGACGCTGCACCTCAGGTCTAGGCTCCCTTTTCCCTATATATATATATATATATATATATATATATATATATATATATATATATATATATATATATATATATATATATATATATATAGGGTAGTGATACAGTGTGCCCGCTTAACATGGGCCCTACCTGGGGAGTTTTTTTTCAAATATTTTTTTTGGGAGGATGATCACCTCCCCTTTGATAGCACACACAAAAGAAAATCAGTTCATCCTAAGACTATAGGTCTATCAAATGTGACCATCAAATTGACGGTAAAAATGAACGATCGATAAAAGTCGAGCACATTTTCTAGACCTATAGGTCTTAGAATGAGCTGAAATTTTGTGTGTGTGCTATCAAAGGAGAGGTGATCATCCTCCAAAAAAAAATTGAAAAAAAAACCCCCTAGGGTAGGGGCCGCACGTTAAGCCGCCGCAATGTATCACTATTATATAATAATAATAATAATAATAATAATAATAAAATTGACGTATTCTAGTCGGACCTGCGCCCTTTTTTGGAATGTCGTATCGTCGTGCCTGTATCATGTCGTACCGTTATCCCAAATCCGTATCTGTGCTTCTTAGAGAATAGGGTATCACCCATTATATATCAATAACGCAAGCCATGCAATATAGGCTAGGTTGACGGGGGTTACGGTCATAGTCAAATACTCACATCAAAGGTGTTAAACTTTGTCTATTATACTCGAGCTATTACCATGGAATATAGTAGGAAGGCCATTCATTTTGTGTCCATTCCCTAAACGAATGAATGAGCTATACTTTCACCCTAATACGTCCTTAAGGACTAATTCATACGATTAGTCCTTATAGATCATTACTCTTTTCAACGGGGAAGCAAATAAGCCTATATATTGACCCAAGCGTTCACTGATGATCCTTCGTATTCACTTATAGTCAACCATTATGGAAGCTTTACCTAAAGCCCCGTAGTCTAATAAGCTCTACATCAAAGTACCAAGATTGTTGAAGACATTCAGCGTTGTTGGCAAGAAAACCACTAGACCCTTAATATTTGGACGGTAAAAAAGAAGGTTGATATGTTTCATATCTTTCACTTTAAGGCCTTTAAAACCCACCTACCTCTAATCTACCAAAATAATATCCTATTATACCCAATCAAACACCAACCTACGCCTGTCCACTCCCACCAAAGAAATTCAATTAGTCTTACTTCCTTTGGTTTTGGTTGTTAAATTATCTATGAATAGTTATATATTGTAATGGAATTGTTCTGATGTTCAAATTTTCAAAATTTTCTAACTCAAATCAGCACCAAATCCGGCAACTCAGCAGAGGAAAATGATGCATCAAGGCGGAGTTAAAGTTTATTTGTTTTGATTAATTGTTTACATTTTCCTTCGCTATGACTGCCACGACAAGTGCAGCAAATCAACGCGGTAGCAAAAAATCAATGCTATTCAACCCCATACATTTGTGGTGAATGCTCAGTGATTACAAAGGCACCACTTGCTGTCGATCACATTGATGCCCCATTAGGCATTATGTCCTTTTTAATGGACGACGTAGCATACCACGATTGGGCCTAAGCAAGTGCAGCGAATCAATGATTACAAATGGACGACGTAGCATACTAATGTAAGTTTTTCGCCGAATGTGGACTCCGTCAAATGGATTTTGCCGCCCCCGCCGAATGTAGGTGTTCCCACCAAAATGCTTTTATGAAAATATTATCTCCTCCCTCGAAATATTATTGCCACTTTTAAATTATTATTACCACCCTTAAAATATTGTCCTCTCCCTTAAAAATATTTCACGCCCTCAAAATTTGTTTTGACGCCCTCGAAATCTTTTGCGTGCCCGACAGGCACTGGCATTACTAATATATATATATGAGAAAAGGCTTCCTAGACCCGGGTGTAGCGTCCTTGCTACACCCGAATGATGTTTGACCCCTTTATAGGTTTTAGAATTTGCTAATTTTTGGAGGATGTACTATCTATGAAAAGGTGATCATCCTCACAAAAAAACAGCAAATTCTAAAGCCTATAGGGGCATCAAATATGCTATTCAAATTAACGGTTAAAATAGAAGGTCTAAAAAGTTTCTAGAATTTTTATGATCAACTAGTTTTAGAATTTACCAATTTTTTGTGAGGATGATCCCCTTGTCATAGATACCAATACCATATCCTCCAAAAATTAGCAAATTCTAAAATCTCTATGGAGGTCAAACAACATTGAGGTACAACAGTCTTTGCTACACCCGGTTCCAGGCCATCGGTCCCCTATATATATATATATATATATATATATATATATATATATATATATAGAGAGAGAGAGAGAGAGAGAGGAGTGTTATGTTGCGCTGTGCGCTGCCCCGCCTAAGAAATGCGCTGCGCGTTTCTGGCCGTCCGATCGCGCGGATCGGCTGAAACAGCGCTCAAAACCCCGTTCAATCCCCCGGCTGTCTGATCGAATCGGTCAGCCGTCTGATCAAGTGCATACACAGCCGCCCGCCCGTCTGATTGGTCGTTCGATTCCCATCCATTGGATCGATGGGAATCGAACGGACCGAAACAGTTTTCGCTGTTACTGTAGCGGCTACAGTAACAGCGAAAACTGTTTTCGACCGTTCGATTCCCAGTAATCCAACGGATGGGAATCGAACGAAAGGGTGGCTGGTGCTGTGCGTTAGATCGTTCCAATCGAACGGTGTAAAACAGTTTTCGCTGTTACTGTAGCCGCTACAGTAACAGCGAAAACTGTTTCGGTCCATTCGATTCCCATCGATCCAACGGATGAGAATCGTACGACCAATCAGACGGGCGGGCGGCTGTGTATGCATGCGATCAGACGGGCGGGCGGCTGTGTATGCACTTGATCAGACGACTGACCGATTCGATCAGACGGCCGGGGGATTGAGCGGGGTTTTGAGCGCTGTTTCAGCCGATCCGCGCGATCGGACGGCCAGAAACGCGTAGCGCATTTCTTAGGCAGGGCAGCGCAACGTAACACTCCTATATATATATATATGGGATAGGGGAGGGATACTCTTACTTATAAAATTACACATCACCTTTTACCTAGCCTAGAGGTTTCAGAATATGATGAAACTTGGTGGAGATGTTATCTATGGCAAGTTGATCATCCTCACCAAAAATCATTAAATTCTATAACCTCTAGGGCCATCATATATGCTATTCAAATTAACGGTTAAAATGAACGGTCGATAAAGCTTCTAACATTTGATGCCCCTAGAGGTTATAGAATTTGATGATTTTTGGTGAGGAATATCAACTTGCCATAGATAGCATCCCCACCAAGTTTCATCAAATTCTGAAACCTCTAGGGTAGGTAAAACCGTAAAAGGTGGTGTGTAATTGCATAAGTAACCATTCCATAAGTAAGAGTATATATATATATATATATATATATATATATATATATATATATATATATATATATATATATATATATATATGGTCAGAATCGGCTGACCCAGCAAATTTTGACCTAGCAATAACCCAGCACCCTTTGATGCACCTAGAGGTTTTAGAATGGGCTGATTTTTTGTAGACAAGTTGTCTATGGTATGTTGATCATCCTCACAAAAAATCAGCCCATTCTAAAACCTCTAGGTGCAACAAATGCGCTCTTCAAATCAACGGTTATCGACTATCAATTTTAACTGTTGATTTAAAGAGCGCATTTGATGCACCTAGAGGTTTTAGAATGGGCTGATTTTTTGTGAGGATGATCAACATACCATATACAACTTGCCTACAAAAAATGAGCCCATTCTAAAACCTCTAGGTGCATCAAAGGGTGCTGGGTTATTTGCTAGGTCATCCGATCCTGACCCATGAAATATATATATATATATATATATATATATATATATATATATATATATATATATATATATATATATATATATATATATATATATATACTGCCCACGAAATACCAAAGGCAGCTTCTGTCTAAAGCCACCACACAATTTTTCCATAGGCAACCCTCTTTTTCCATCTGTAATGCCCGTGCCGCCCGCTGCTTGCCGCCCACCCCCGTCCGTCGTCGTCGTCCATCCAACTCGTCATCGCCATCTCCTCCTCCCCTTCTTCTTCCTCTCTTCTTCCTCCTCTTTCCTCATGGTGGCCAAATGCAACTTATGTGCATTCTAATAGAGTGGCCAAATGCACAATGGTGCATTTGGACTGGTATAGCCAAATGCTACGATTTCAGGGAGGACGAGGGGGGAAATAGGAGGAGGGAGAAACGAAAGAGGAAGGATAAGAAAAAGGAGGGAGGAGGAAGAAGATGAAGGGGAGGACACGGCGGTGGTGGGTTGCCGGCAGGCGGAGGCAAACGGTGGCCTGTACATGGACGGTGACAGGGCATCTGGCGTAGGCTGCCATCAGCAAAAGAGCAGGGCCGAAATAGGGACACATCGGGTTTTTTCAAATTTAAGGTACGATTGCCTTGGGTATTTCGTGGGGTTAAAACACAAAAATCGTGATTTTTGGAAAGAATCGTGAGTTTTCAAAAATCGAGAAAAAGTCGTGTAGTAAATGCCATATCTATAAGTCATGTTTTTAACATGTTTTTTTCAACAAAAAAACACTTGACTTGGTAACATGGTACACATATATATATATATATATATATATATATATATATATATATGGGAAAGGGTTTGGTGAAATCGAGTTCACCATTCAAATGGTGAACTCGAATGGAGAAGATGTCACATGTCCTAAGAAAGTCAACAATTACAACTGTGTATATATATTTATATATATCCTCATATATGTATATATATATATATATATATATATATATATATATATATATATATATAAATACCTCCAGTTGCAATTGTTGACTTTCTAACGACACGTGGCAGTTTCTCCATTCGAGTTCAGCTTCCTATACAGTTACAATGGACGGTCGATAAAGCTTTGAATATTTGATGACCCTAGAAGTTTTAGAATTTGCTGATTTTTGGTGAGGATGATCACCTTACCCTAGAGAACACATCCACCAAAAAAACCCCAAATTCTAAAACTTCTAGGGTGATCAAACACCATTGGGGTGTAGCATTCTTTGAGAGAGAGAGAGGTGTTAGGCTGCGACGTGCGGTGCGTGCGGCGTCGCACCGCAACCGTCTGATGCACCGCTGCGGTGCGTGCGATACACGCAGCAGTGCATCAGACGGCTGCTGTGCGACACCACACGCACCGCATGCCGCATTTTATCATTTCTCCCTCTCTTCTCTCTCTCTCTATCTATATATATATATATATATAGAGAGAGAGAGAGAGAGAGAAAGAGAGAGAGAGAGAAAGAGAGAGAGAGAGGAAACGGGAAATGAGTTGCCAGCCTATTTTGACAAAATGGGCAGCCACCCATTTGAAGCCTTTAGGAGTTTTAGAATGTACTGATTTTTTTTAGCATAAGCACCTTATCTTTGATAGAACACCCTCAAAAAATCAGCACATTCTAAAAATCCTAAAAAATGTTAGAAGTTTTATCGAACGTCCGCTGTAACCGTTAATCTGAAATATAACATTTGATGCCCCTAAAAGTTTTAGAATGTGCTGATTTTTTGTGGGTGTTCTATCTAAGGTAAGATGCTTATGCTCACAAAAAATAGCACATTCTAAGACTCCTAGGGGCATCAAATGGGCGGCTGCCTATTTTGTCAAAATAGGCCACCAGCCTATACCCCGTATCATATATATATATATATATATATATATATATATATAGGGGAGGGATACTCTTACTCATTGCCTCTTACTCATATAGTTACCTATGGTCCGGGTCGTCCATTAGATCCCGACGTACGGTTCGGATTAGATGGGGAGTTAAAACAACGGTGTCCGCATTAAATGCCCGTATTAAAAGGCCGTATTAAAAGCCCGCATTTAATGTGGACACCATTGTTTTAACTCCCAATCTAATCCGAACCATACGTCGGGATCTAATGGACGGCCCGGATCATAGGTAACTAAATGAGTAAGAGGCCATGAGTAAGAGTATCCCTCCCCATATAAATATATATATATATATATATATATATATATATATATATATATATATATATATATATATATATATATATATATATATATATATATATATATCAGCAACAAGTAGCATATGCAGGCCAAATAGTAGCTTCAAGATGACGGTCTACATTTGAAAATGGCAGCATATAAAAGGAAGTTCTAGTAAAAGAACAAATAAACCTGAAAATATATCTCCAATTCGAATGATGGATTAGTGAATGGAAAGTAAGTATCAACCCAGCGCATTTCCACAACACCTACACATTCATAAAATTTGTAAGCTTAGCTAGTCAGGTTAATAGATCCAACATTTACTCATAGACATATCAATTTTTCAGCCACTAATGTCTGGAAATCAAATGACATAAAAAGGTTTTGAGAATACCAAACAAGTGTTGTGCCAGACCCTCAAGAGACTTCTTTAAATCCATAGCTGCATAAGATGTCCCATCGGTGCCAGAACCCAACCATTTATCTGGAGAGAAAACACGAACCCCTTCCATCTGTATATATGGGTAACCATAATAAAAACAAAACAACTTGTAGAATTACACGAAAGGAAACTAAAACTTCAAGGAGATGCATGAACCTGATGGAATACTGGGTAATGGGTTGAGTCAATGGAGTCCCTCCGATAGACATCCCCAGTTACAAGAAAATGGGTGTGCCCTTTTCTCAGTAGGTCAGCCTGATGAGCGCTTGTATGGCACCTCAAGACAGTGTGGGCATCAACATAGTATGTATCGTTATAACTCCTGCTTACATGATCAACAGGAACTAATACATCATCAAAATTCTGCAAAAAACAGCGTTTTGAAGTCACTAGAATTAATATGATGCACCGCTTTTAAGATCCACCAAGGGCAAACAAACTCAAGAATTTGAGTAAAAGGACTATATGTACAATGAATAACAATAAATAAACAATGACTATTAAACACAACTGCAGTCTGAGTGGCTGACTAAAGAACAGTTCATAGCTACCTCATTTATAATAGAGCAAGAAAGAAAACACAGTTTGTTTATTCTCAATATTGAAATCTAATATGCAGTTCAAGATTTAAGCCACTTTTAGAGAGAGAGAGAGAGAGAGAGAGAGAGAGAGAGAGAGAGAGTTTCATTTACTCTAATGCTTTTGTACCAGGCAATTCCTCACTTCTAAGATCAGTATCTGAATTGCTCCAAACTGATCTTTGAGTTTTTAACCAACTATGCATGATGTGGCACTAACGAACTGTTTGGATACATGTGACTGGATTTGCAATAGTTACACATGACTGGACAGAAGTTCCTGCAATTAGACCAAATGCAGTACATAGAGTTCTGTTGTCTGGTTCAGTGCAACTGGGTGACGTGAATGAGCAGTTGGTCGATGTTGATTGACTGTTGACCAAGTATAATCATTGTCAACAAACTTAAGTCAGGCAGAGTTTGACAAAGTTTGACCATTGACAATAAAAATCTTAACTAAATTTGACCAAGTTCGACAGGCTTTTGACCAAGCTTATCTGACTTGTGTGATGATTCATCACCTTCACTGAACTTTCACATAGTTCGACACAATTTTGACTAAATTTTGCCCTAGTGAAATAAATGAGTATATGAATCTTTGAAGTATACAAATGGATTGCATTGTATTGTGTTCTACATAGGCATAAGTTGTTGCTGACAAAAAAAGAGGGATGAGTCATAGGGTTAGATTCTTGGATTTTGCAGCCCTCTTGAGGGACAAAACTAGCTCCCATAAGCCTCTGGTCACATAAGAAATTGGTTACAATGACTATGTACCAGGACTGTGAGGCCAAATATATGAAACACTTCTAAACAAACCAATTAACATGTTATGAAGAATAGCTAACATTAATATATCAGAAATCTTAAATCTTCAACCGGTTAAATATAAGAATGTTTTAGTTTTTATAACACCGTCTTGAACTTAAGCAATAGGAATCCTAAATAAAGTAGGATAGACGTTATGATTAGAATAACTAAATTAATTTTGTTGGGTCTTCACATGGGGGGTAAAATATGCTCGATCAGTGTATGATTTGACCATTGCAATGAAAAGGCAACACCTATTATGCACTTCCATATTTACGAGTGAATATTTCTTTTGTCTGGTCAACAAATAGCATTACTCATCTAATGAAATTGGCCAATTCTTGTTGTATACATTCAGCCTAGCTATTCTCATTGTCCACTTCCACATCTTTTGAGGCCCGAATTGAAATATTCTGTTCACTAAGGCTCCAATTTGGTTTGAGGTAAAATGTGTGGTAAGTCGGGTTTTGGTAAGTATTTGAGATTCTAAACCTTTTACTCCGTTGGGTTTCAAGTAATTATTCCATGAAGTTGCAAATATGCTTGGAATTTGCCATACTTCAAAAAGGTCGATTTGTAATTCCAATAAAGTTGTGGAATGACACATTCCACAATTTGTGGAACTTGTTTCTCCTGTCATTCGCTCATTGCTTTCTATAACATACATTCTCTCGACAACATATTTTCTCTCTACAATTTATACTCTCTACAATTTTTATTGTTCCCTCTCTACGACGTACATACTCTCTCTACAACTTACAAATTACATACTCTCTAAAACATATATTCTCTTACAACTTACATACTCTCCTATGATATACATTCCCTCTTTCCAATATACATTATCTCTCTAAAACTTACATCTTCTCTCTGCAACTTATAGTCTCTCTATCACATACATTTTATCCCTGCAACTTACACCCTCTCTACAACATACATTCTCTTTATACAACTTACACTCTCTCTACAACATACATTTTCTCACTACAACATACATTCTCTATACAACATTACATTCTCTCTCAACAACATATAGAGTCTCTCTATAACATGCATTCTCTCTTTGCATGATACATTTTATCTCTACAAATTACATTCACTCGCTACAAACATATATTCGTTCTCTACAACATATATTCACTCCACAACTTACACACTATCTCTATAACTTATATTCTCTCTACAAACGTACCCTATCTCTCTACAAACATACACTCTCTCTGCAATTTATATTTACTTTGTACAAATATACATTCACTCTCTACAATATACAGTCCATCTCTCCAACTTACATTCTCTCTCTACAACTTGCATTCTCTCTCTATAATTTGCACTTTCTTTCTACACTTAAATCCTCGTTGTAACATAAATACTCTCTTTACAACATACATTCTTTCCACCACATGCATCTATCATTTTTTTGATAGTTATATATTCTCACTACAACTTGTATTCTCTCTAGTCTCTACAACATACATTTTTTGTTTGTAAGATATATTCTCTCTACAACATTCTCTCTCCATTATATATTCTCTCAATAACATACTTTCTCTTTCCACAATATGCTCTCTACACCAACATCATTGTTCGTTGTCGGCTTGGGATTTGAACTTTTAATAGTTATTGTTTGTTTTGAATCATTTCAAATAATTTTTTTTAGTAAATGGTTTCATACATGGTTAAAATTTTACTCCAAATCAAACAAGGTACCCATATATTGATGTATTTAAATACTATGCATCTGAATTAAGGGTGTGCATGGGTTCGAAACGGATCCATATAGACAAAACTCAAACCGATCCAACGTTGCTTGGTTTCTAAGATTTTCAATCCAATCCAAACCAAACTTGGATTGGAATCCAATCAAATTAAAGTCGGTTTGGATTGGATTGGATGGTCGGTTTGGGCTTTAGCTCATATGCTTATTGGGGGGGGGGGTTGTCCTCTATTTGCACCTAGTTTGAACTTAAAACGGAATCTGATGTCTAATTATTAGGCCTAAATAAGGTTTTTAACTAATTTTCTAGCCATCTTACAGTATTTCAAGAATAAAACTAAGCTACTATAGTAAAACTATATCTTACAATTAATTCTTCAAGACTTACAACCTTTGTCATAATATGAGATGGCTCATGGCATGTGTGCGTGTTTGTGTGTGTCTATATATATATGTGTGTGTGTGTATATATATATATATATATATATATATATATATATATATATATATATATATATATATATATATATATATATATATATATATATATATAGAGGGATGATTGGTTGCGCTGTGCGCTGCCGCCGGGTGAAATGCGCTGCGGATTCCCCACCGTCCGATCGGTTTGAATCGGACGGTAGCCCCCCTTTCCGTCCGGTTAAAGTTTTAACCGTTTCTGGCCGTCCGATTGGTGTGAATCGGACGGCACATATCCTTTCCGCCCCGGTTAAAACCTTTAGCCGTTCGATCGAATGATCGAACGGATGAGATCCGTGACATCTCATCCGAATAAGACAAAAAAAAATGATTGCGTTGACCCGGTATTTTGTCCTATTCGGATGAGATGTCACAGCTCTCATCCGTTCGATCATTCGATCGAACGGTTAAAGGTTTTAACCGGACGGGAAGGCTTTGTGCCGTCCGATTCATACCGATCGGACGGTCAGAATTTCGCAGGACCAATTCAACGGGTCAACGCAATCATTTGTTTTTGTCTTATTTGGATGAGATGTCACGGATCTCATCCGTTCGATCATTCGATCGAACGGTTAAAGGTTTTAACCGGGGCGGAAAGGATATGTGCCGTCCGATTCACACCAATCGGACGGCCGGGAACGGTTAAAACTTTAACCGGACGGAAAGGGGGGCTGCCGTCCGATTCAAACCGATCGGACGGTGGGGAATCCGCAGCGCATTTCACCCGGCGGCAGCGCACAGCGCAACCAATCATCCCTCTATATATATATATATATATATATATATATATATATATATGTTCAGTTATTTCTGTTATAAATTTACAAATCCGTCAACCAAATCAATCGATCATGTCGGTTTTTATAAAACTCAATCCAATTAGACTTGTTCAGTGTGTCTAAACCGATCAAAATCGGTCGATTTGATTTGGTTTGATCGGTTTGGGCAATTTAGTTTGGATTTTGCACAGCCCTAATCCGAATACTTCAGTGATCAAATTATCTCATTGATTAACGGTATTTACATTACTTTTATCCCAAACAGAGTTCCTTCTCGTAATTAGCATGCATCACATGTGATGGCTTGTGCTACAAATAAAGACCATAGGTTAACTATGTAAGAAGTTAGGTATGCAAATCTCAAGTTGTTAAGCCGGTTGCATCACGAATAACAACAAGCACCCAACAATACCTTCGGACCAAGGTGGTAGTTTCACAAGAACATAGATATCTTGATCTCAGTACAAATCAAGGCTGCATCTTGATGCTATTCTTCCAATGTATTAAACATGAAGGATCACATTACTCTAAATAACTTGCAATTCATTGCTAAAGATTTTGTATATTAAGAAGAAACCAACCAACGAGCGCAAGGGATAAATTCCTTACCGCTTCGATCGAAACAATGGGGCAAAGATCATCGAATTTGCCGAACGTTGATGGAAAACTGTCATCAAAGTAATCATAGATTGCCTTCTTCAAAATCCCAATTGGGTGGTTGTCGCGGCGGTGGAGCTGCAAGCCCAGTTTCGAGAAGATGGTATCGGGCACGTTGTTGGTAGGATCACCCTCCCTCACCAAATCTGACCCACCAACATAGAATCAGGAACTGGGATGGGGTGAAGGGAACAAACCCAGATGAAAAATGTGATTTTTTTTCAGTAGCATCAAGATAATTCTCACCGTCTTTGGTGATCTTGACTCCTCCGATTTCGAGCAGAGCAGCAATGGGTTGCTTCGATTTCTTCGAAGCGGAAGAAGATGTAGTGTAAGAGGAGAAGGAGGTGAAGCGGGCCAAGGGACGACGGAGAGAGGCGGAGGGCTTGAGAAGGGACGCCGCCATGTGGACGGCGGGATGGGAGGAGATAGCACGGGAGCAGCTCCACTGGATAAGCATCGCTGCTTCCTCTCTTTCAGCCGCGGCGGGTGCTCGATCTTTTTTCCACAGTGGCTCTTGGCTTGGCGGTACTTCCTCTCACCCAGGTTGGAGAGGTCCCCTGTTCGATTCCGGTATGGACACCGTGGAGCTAGAACCTTTTTTTTTTGGGAAATTTTATTCATACCCCAAAATCTGTAATTAGCCCCCGTATCCCTAGCGTTTCTCAATAACTTACTCAACAATCCTTTAATACCAACAATGCCCTTTTTTTTTGTACCCCAAACCCCAAAGCCCTTGCTCAGCGTCTTTTGTACCCCCAACCCAACCCAATGTTTGTTTAAACTTAGCCCAAGCCCAACCCGTTGGGTTGGCCGGGTTGTACGGGATGGGTTCGGGTTAACCCACCCAAAGTCGGGTTGGGTTCGGGTTGGCCCGCCCAAGTTGCAGCTAGGGGTGGCAATGAGTCATGTCGTGTCAGGTTCGTGTCGTGTCCAAAACCCCTAGACCCGGACCCGACCCGTTTAACTAATCGTGTCTAGATCCTAAACCCGTACCCAACTCGCTAATAAACAGGTAGACCGTAGACACGATAAGACCCGTTTACCACCCGGATCTATTCAGTTGACCCGATCCGACCCAATCCGACTTGACCCGACCTGACCCGAAAGACCCACTGGTATTATAGATTATAGTATCGGATTGCTGGTAGACCCGACCCGACACAACCCGTTGAATACTAAACGGGTCTTCCCGGGTCTACCGTGTCCAGACCCTAAACCCGGACCCGACCCGTTTATTAAACGAGTCTATCGTGTCGATCCGTTTACGACCCGAACCCGTTTAACCTTGACCCAGACCCGCTAACTTCGTGTCGGGTCCTGTTAGGTCGAGGAGAAATAATTCGGGTTGGGCTCGGATTAGCCTGCCCAAATTCAGGTTGGGTTCGGGTTGGACTCGGGTTGGGTTCAGGTTGGCCCGCCCAAGTTGCAGCTCTACTTGTGCCTTCAAGTATTAGCCAACTGGAAGTGGGCCATTGCTCAAAAGGTTTCAGGACACCCACCGATCTCAAAAAAAAAAAAAAAACGCATCAGCCAACTGCATGGGGTTTATTTAAGAGTGGGTGTATTCAAGAGTGCATATAATTGGGGTATATTTAAGGGGGTATGTGTTTGATTGGGGTATAATCAAGTTGGGGCGGGCCATTTAACTGGGGTGTATTGAAGGTGGGGTGTAAGGGGGAAGGGTATTTTTGGGATAGGAGTGGGGTATGAAAAAAAAAAAATGGGGTGTGTTCAAGTTTGTTGGAAATGGGGGCTAATTACAGATTTATGGGGTGTGAATAAAATTTCCCAAAAAAAAATGGGGTGTGTTCAAGTTTGTCGGAAGTGGGGGCTAATTACAGATTTATGGGGTATGAATAAAATTTCCTTTCTGCGCCTCTGATCTCCCCTCCCGATATCCTCTCTCCTCTAGGGTTTGGCGCGGGCCCAAGATTTCTCTGCGACTGCTGGTGCGAAGGTAGGCGGCTGGTGGTGGTGGACGTGGCGACCTCGGCTCCTCCTCTCTCCTATAGGCTTTGGTGCGGCCCCGAGATAGCTCTGCGGTTGCGAAGCTCGGTGGTGGATGTGACCACCTCGGCTCCTCTCTCCTCTAGGGTTTGGCGCGGGCCCGAGATATCTCTGCAGGTGCGAAGGTCAGTGGCTAGCGGCGGTGGACTCGGCTCCTCTTTCCTCTAAGTCCTCTCTGATTTCGCGACGGTCCGACGTCAGGTACTCACGATGATCCGATGTCAAGTACTCGAGGGATGAATGATTCTTCTGTTTTATAATTTTTGCAGTAACAATTCGATCGTTCTGCTATTGCTGTAAAAAAAATTTTACATCGACTTTGTCAGCGTTAGTGATCGTTCTGCTATTGCTGTAATTTCTTCTGTTGTACGCCTGTATGTTCATGGTCTGAATCGGGCTCGACTGTATGAAAATGAACCGAAACTTCTTTAAAATTTTCTCGGGGACCTCTCTATAAACTGTTAACCCTTTTGATCTGGATTTTCTTAGATACCAAATTAGTTATCTGTACATCTTATATATATTTATAGGTTATTTATATTTTTATTGCCTAGGCATTGTCTCACCTTAGCAGGCCAAATCGCCTAGGCACCGCCTTGACGCCTTAACTACACTGCTCTGAATCAGTTGCCAGTGACGAAGGGGAGAATAGATGAGGAGCCACAACCTTCTGGCCAGCTACGGGAGAGAGAAAAAGAAGAGAAGTGAAAGAGAGAAGAGAGGAGAAGAAGAAAGAGGAAAGGAGAGAATGATTGAAGGTTAAAAAGAAAGAAGAGAATAGGAAAGAAAGAAGAGAATGAGAGAAGAGAACAAAGAGAGAAAAAGAAGAGAGAAGAGAGAAGAGGGAAAGAGTAGCAAACCATAATCAGTGGTTCGGTACTTTTGATATTAGGGTTTTTAGTAAGTACTAAGTAGCAAACCATTGATTCACTAACTTATTTTTCAATGCACCAATTTGGTATAAGAGTACCGGTTTAGGTTAGGGTGTAGTGAGTTCGTACGACTGCACGAGGTGTTAGGTCATATCAGTCAAACACGAATCCCGAAAGCCATGCAATTGAGGCCCTAGCTACGATAAATACCCAGGTAGCTGAAAGTTAAACTAGGATAAGAAATATGGAGGCATAGATCACCACCCGCCTAACTCGGGTGGAAGCCTCCATGCACGAACTCCACAATACTAAGAGGAGGAAGAGACCCAATCTGCTGAAGTGAACCAAGCGAGCTAGGTTTCAAGCCTCTGTGCGCGAAATATTTGATCCTTGTTGGAGCAGCCATGGAACTTGTAAAGAAACTTCTCTACATTAATGATGTGTTCTTTCTCTCACTTGATAACACTCGTGTTATTATGGCTGGACCCAAAAAAACAAAGAAACAAGGAAATGCTGCTGCTTCTTGTTGTACAAGTGTTAATTTCTAATACTTCTTTTAGTTTTTATTTGGGAACATAACGTGTGTAAGACCTTTCATGTTATTATCTACAAATATATTGGTGAATACAATCTTTACTCGTGTGGTGTCCTATTATACTGATTTTATCAAGTTTTGCTACACTTATGGGGTTGCATCCTATGATGTCTAATCTTAATCTGTGTTTCATGACGAAACTGGTAGTTTATTTCAAGGCAACATGGCTGAGCCTGTAGTACAAGATCAGAGTAAGCCCATCAATCATCTTCTAAAGGAACCAAATGCAGTAGATGATGATGAAATACAGAAGATGGTTGAAGGACCAAGAGTTAGGAATAAGAAGAAACAATTTCAAAAAGATCTCAGTGATGCGGAAAAGTGTGGTGTTTGCTATGTGAGTCGGGTTCCTCCCCACATGAATCCATTCAAGCTCCGTCAAATCCTTTCCCAGTATGGAAATATACAACGGATTTATCTCGTCCCAGAAGGTAATACCTCCTATTATATTTTGAAGTTCCAATATGTAGTTTCCTTGTTCATTGTCTAATGGCTGCGAGTTTCCAACATAAAAATATTTGATACATAAAAATTACTGCCAAAGAATATGAACAAAACTAGTGGACAGGATTTATCTTTACTCTGATGTTAAAGCATGAAATGTATGGCAGTAAGATTATATGCATGTACATGCAGGGTTATCTACATAATTGAATCATATAGACTACGATATTGATAGATAATAGATTGTTATAGAGATATCCTTACGTGCATGGCTAATGTGCTGAAAGTAATGAGCTTTGTTTATGTTTATAACAACAGAAGTAATGACAAAGGGTTTAGTTTATTTGTCTATAACAGAAAAAATGATTACTCAATAGGTTCAAGTATGCTTAAGAGTTAAGAGATATCAGAACTGAAAAGTAAGTTGTAACAATAAATATTAGTGCATCAATGATTTTTTCGCTTGTCAGCAAGTATCTTATTTCGAGGTTTACTATTTTCATGAGATTTCTATGGTGACTGCACGCAAATGGTGCTTATACTGCATTTCTTACATGTCACATGCTTGGGATATTTGGATATCTTGTTTTAAAGGAGGATTTCAATGTCAATTTCGGTCGTAAAATACAAAGGAAATTTGCCGGATATCGATCACATGTCAATTGAAATTTTGTATTTTTTAACGAAAGATTTCGGTGAAAATTTGTCTGATTTCTGTCCAATTTTGATCTTTTACGGTCAATTGTTGGTCTATTATGAAATGAAAAAATTGGAATGGAGGACAAAGATGGATTTTTTAATGACAAAGATGGATTTTTTAATCATGACATTGTCCAAACAAATAAAAAATGTCGGAATTTGGTCAGATGTTGGTCATTTCGGGCCGGCATTTGATTGTCGGACTGAAAATTTGCACCTATCAAAATTTCAGGCATTTTCTATGTCGGATTTTACAGAAAAAGATATTTCGGTGATTCTGTAGGAAATTTGTCTACAACCATGCTTGGATTGGGATAAGGAATACAAAGAAGAAGTTGGTTGTAAGCCCACAGCTCTCTATTATGACTGTGAGCCCTCTGCTCTCTATTATGCCTTCCACTGTCTCTTTTCAGTGACAGTTGAAGAATCGGTAGGTTTTGGTTCCTATTCACAGGGCAACCTTGAGGAATTATTATCTTCTCTCTCTATATTCTTAGTCATCTATCTCCTTTTTCACCATCTTCTTCTTCTTAATTAAAATCTCTCTCAAGCTTTTGACGTAAAATTTGCTTATCTCATTTGTAGTTGTTCAGAACATCCAACTATGTTGTGACGTTGGTTCTTATTTCTCGTTCTGCACGTCATTTTTCTTCATCTCCAAACACAAGTTATAGGTTGATGACTTGCCCAATTTTTAATCATTTTTCCTTTAGCTAATAACTCTGGACTCACATCTATTGATTCATTTCTCCAAAAGACAAGTCACATGAGGAATTCAGGTTTACACAATTCAAGATTCATTCTAAGCAAATGACACCAGCCTGACTTTCTGCCAGAAACCCTCAGTTCAGCAATATAATGGCTTCATAAAGATCTGCGTTTCTTTTCCGAAACTTGCAGACTTCTTGAATCCTAATCTTTCATCACAAATGTAAACATATCTTCTGCCATAAAAAATCCCTGACATATCAAGTATACATGCTCCACTAAAATGATTTCTTATAATTCAGAGGGAGAACTTTCAACTATGACCATCCATGACCACCTTCATCACCCTAACACCAAGAAGCACTGCACTTGACCCCAAATGTTGTTTGCATTCCTCTTCTTTTTTTCCATAACCTGAAATTATGGTTTTAGAAGTATATAATCATTGCTTATAGTATCATAAAGCAGAATGCTGCCTCTCTCTCAAACCGTATAAAATCTTGAACGTCGACTGGCTTTGCTTATTCCATACTGTCTTAGAAACTAGATTTTTATACCATTCACCATACCAAAAATTTGTAGAAGGAATTCACTGCAAAAGAGAGATCAATATCCAGACCTTGCATTCCTCTCCATTCACGATATCCACATTGTTTGGCCAACCTATAAATAGACGGGAGTTAAGATTAGGAGGGTCTTTAGATTAGATACAAATCCAGAACCTTATAGTTCTCATTACCAAATAAAATTATATGCATACGTTTAGGATGCCTTTTCACGAGTTTGAAATGTTACATACTAAGTTTTGTCCTAACTTCTATAGTGTCGGTTCCGCTCAATCCTACTCCGCTGCAGTTTTGTTTTACCATCCACGAGCCATTACAACCATTTGCAAGGAGAAGCTATGATATGTAGACACGGACACATGTGTCGAGTGTCGACAAGGACATGGGAGTCGGACACGACATCATAAAAGATGGATACGGAGACACGTGTGTGTGTGTGTGTGTGTGTGTGTGTGTATATATATATATAGAGAGAGAGAGAGAGAGAGAAATACTATAATGCGGCATGCGGTAAGTGCGGCACCGCACCGCAGCCGTCTGATGCACTGCTGCGTGCATCAGACGGCTGCGGTGCAGTGCCGCACATACTGCATGCCTCATGTGTATATATATATATATATATATATATATATATATATATATATATATATATATATATATATATATATATATATATATATATATATATATACCAAAAAAATTATGAAATTGAGATATATTGAAAATTATTACGCCTTCTGAATTCGACTCCTACAAGGTCTATCATTTCCCTCTGTTCACCCGATTGGAGAAGGGGGAGACCACTGTTCTAAAAAGCGGTCCGGGCGGCCGCCTAGGCGTTTTAGGGGGTTGGCCGCTCCGCTTCAGCATTAAGCGGCACTGCAGGTGGGTTAAATAAAGGCGGGATCCGACCCGCCTAGGTGCCCGTCTAGGCGGGTAAAAGGCGGGCGCCTAGGTGGGTTCCATGCAAGCTCCAGGCAGGCGGGCTTTAGGCGGACAAATTAGTAATAATTTTTCATAAAACCCCGACCCCACTCGATCCTCTCCTCCCTGGTCACTACATAACTAGATATCCCAAAGGCTCAAAAGCTGCTCTCTTTCCCCTGCCTCGCAGTCAACCCTGACCCTACCCAATCCCCTTCTTCATTTTCATAAAACTTTTATATTCAGATCGGTTGTTTTGATGTTTGCATATGTAAAACTTTCTATTATTGTTTTTTTTATATAGAATTATGAATTTATATATATATACATACATATAGTATATATAGAATATATTTTATATAGGTGGTCGCCCGCCTTTTTCTCCGGGCGCCTGCCTAGTCGTCCGCCTTCCGCCTTGAGACCACTTGATCGTCTGCCTTCCGCCTTCCGTTTTTTAAAACATTGGGGGAGACTTACAACATTCGGTCTAATAATATGGAGCGATGGCATCATGCTATGTCGACACGGGTGGACACGGGAATTCGTGTCGACACGGGTTGACACAGCTCCAATGGCTCAATTAGAGGTGTCCCCCATATCATAGAGGAGAAGTCAGCTATTGCTCTTATCAATGTAAAGCAAATTGTTCCTCCTTTACTTTACATACCTAAACCTAGTTTATTAGGACTTCAAATAACACATAGATTGTTTCAGTTAGAGTAAGTCTTGGCTCAACATGTTCATGGGTTTTTTAAGTGGTTTCAATGGTTCAGAATGTTTTTTTTTTTTGATTTCAAATGTTTCAGACTACAAGGATCAAAGTCAGTAAACATGTCCAAGAAAACAGAGTACTGTAGAAATAAATGGTATCATAGCCTTGAACAACATGTTTTATCCCATCTATTTGGGTTTTATGGTTCGAACTTCCAATCATAAATTACACAGGTTTGAGAAATTGTTACCACTTGTTCTAAACCTGTTGTCAACCCTTTAAGAATGGGTGCTAAAATATTGTGGGAGGCAACTTTTGTCAATGGAGTATGGAGGGGCTTCCAATGAACCTAGAACATCAGCCGAGTTGATGGATAACCTACCTTGTTGGTCGCACAAATCTAGGAAATATGCAAGGGGATAAAAAGGACATAAAAAATATAAGGCATCTTTGAGCATTAGGTTCTATACATAAAATATAAGGTGTCTTTGAGCACTAGGTGTTGTCAATTTGTATATTTGAATGACTGATATAGTAAAGCTTGCATTGGCAATAGAGGTAGGTCTCAATAGAAATGACTGGCAAAGAAGGATTTATAAAGCTCACCCCAAATAGTTTGGACAAGGCTTGCAGGGTTATGTATATTTTGATAATTATGTAGTGTACTCAAAATTAATACACTTATTCGTGGGCTAATGAAGGTAGATATGTCAAAAAGTTCAAATCAAAATCAGAACTATGTAAAACTTTGGAATTATGCCAACAGCTAACCATATATCGGTATAGTTACTAACAGTCCTCACTACGGGTTAAATAGTGTACTCTGATGAGAGGAGATTGGTTTTGTCTTAAACAATATGTTTAGTACAAAACTAGTCTAATATAGTTCAACAGAGGACAGAATTGGGAAGATAAATGGTGGAGGGAAAGATTAAGACCTATTTCAGCCCCACCATTTTTTCTTCCAATTGGTCGAAATGCTAGAAGACATTGAGTGAAACATTTCATTTGGACAATTGCAAACCATGCATATACCAATACTTCCATTGTTTTATTTGTTGCTATGACCTTGCAGCATTGCCCGGGATTATTAAAAAACTCAAGTTCATCCCTAAATTGTGCTTCAATTCCTGATTTTATTAGAAATTATTGTTGAATTTTTTGAAAAATATATGAATAACTCATGAATTCTGTGAGTCAATCATGTAAGATTTTTATACTCTACTCGTTCTATCAACTTCTTTCTCAAGGTCTCTTAGTCTTTCCTTTTCTCTTTCTCATATTCACAACTTTCCATTAAACCTTTTTTTGCTGGTGCAGAGCCAACCATGGTGTCCTACTTTGTGACTAGTGTCTGATGGCATCTTAGATTGTTGAAAACATGCATTGTTGGACAGATGTGTCATTAAAAGTCCTCTACCAAGAAAAGTCTAATCACAAACCTTAGCCTTGCGCCTTTGCTTGACATTAAAAGTAGGATGCTATGAGCATGACTGTTCATCTACAATTTGACTTAAGTGTTATTTATGACATCCAGATTCATTGAAATTGACACTAAATGATGTGAATTTGCATGGCAGATCCCACAGCTCAAGTGAAACGTAAACAAGCTGGTGGCTTTCGAGGAATACGGTTTTCTGAAGGGTATGTCATGGAAGATGCGCACACGATCTATCTGAAAATGCCTTTTTTTTGCCTTCTAATGAAACTCTTGTGATTTATTTTTGAAGTCAACTTTTTCGTTATGAAAGTTCTTTCGGTCACAGGTTCTGAATTTTTGCAAAGACATTGAATTATTTTTGTTGGAAGCGTTCTCGCTTTCCTGACCTATACACCAATGTTCTAGGTTAGAAAATGCTCATTGTAAAAGCAAGTAAAAGTCATTGCATTTGTATTTGCTTTATATGATAAAAAAGGAATTATAAGCATATTTCTTTATCGCCTGCAAAAAGGCATCTTCCTTTTGTTAATGGGTACACTGTTCACTGAAGTTTCTGTCAATTTCAGTTTGTAACCTTTTCTAACCATTGTAGATGGGTTGAGTTTACAAAGAAAAGTGTTGCAAAGAAGGTCGCAAATATGCTAAATGGGGAACAAATAGGTACATATCTTTAGAAGTTTAACACTTTAATTCCATTTTACGGCCGTGAAATAGGTATATTTGCACCTTGATGTCCTCACTTTATTTTAACTTCAGACGATTTGTGGTTTTCCTTCTCTTCTTTCATGTCAGGGGTTCAATATACCATGTCGTTTGAGGGAATTCTACATCTGACATGGATTACTTTAATTTTTATATGGAGAAAGTGTTTTTTACTTTTATCTTGGTCAGTAGTTTCACCGAGTTGTATCTCACACATCCTTTTTTGACCAGCTAATCACGCAAACGATCGGAATTCGATCTCGTTTACATTTAAACAAATTGTTTGTTGTACCGTACACAGTAGAATAGTAATTTAGTAGCAGTTGACAGCTTCACCCTCAATTCTTAGAACTATATGAAACATAAAAGAAACATTTTGTGCATCTTAAGATGTTTGGTAATGTCGTGCCAAGCTGCATGAGGAGCTCACTCCATGTTTCTTTACTCGGTGTTTGGTCATGGTTCATATGCTGGAGAGTCTGACTGAAATCAGTTTATGAATTCTGAACAAACCAACACCTGAGGCGTACCAAGTCCACTATTTGGTAGAAATTGGAAAGAAGTGAGGACTTTACCGTCGGTCTCCATTTTGGGGTTTGTGAGCCCCGGCCCAGAGCAAAGCAACCATCGACCAAGGACTGTATAGCTTTATTGTAAAACCTTCGGTCGTATTTTCTTGAATGAAAGAGTTTATACATTGATGTGATTTGAACATTTTAAGCTCTTTGCTCCCCTCTTTTTGTTCATATGATGCTCTGTGAAATTAAGTGAATAAGAGCCAAATGAGCGATGCAGGATGGTCATCATCCTCGTTGCGAGATCTGAAACACACACACACACACATAGAGGGAGGGAGGGAGGGAGGGAGGAAAAAATCTTTTTTCATTCATAATCTTCACTGCCTTACAAGAGGGTTCCATGGCCGTTGCATAATAAAAAAAACCAGCAAACAATTCTAAGAAATAACTCTCTAATTTGAACTCTATATCTAAGATATATCAGAATACTATAAGATAACAACTACCAACCCACCATACTTATCCAAAATCCTAATTTAAATTAACCTTAAATAATTAATCCAAAAATTAATTTATTTATTTGAATTCTGTCTCGTGATGCGTGTTGGGCGTGCCGGATGGATGAGGAAGTTGAGCCAAAACACACGGGCAGTCCAGATGCTCCCGCATCAATGAGCTTCCAAGATTAATTGAATACAAAACTAGAATGCATAGTCTGACAAGATACCATTTGTTAGTTGCTGCATTAGGACCGAGTATTTTACACACATCATATTTATGAACATATGCTTCTGCTGTTTATATGTTTTATTTTTGTTCATAAGCATTCATAGTTGACTTCAATTAATGTTAGGTGGCAAGAGGAGGTCTTCTCTCTATTACGACACCTGGAATATCAAGTATTTAAGTAAATTTAAATGGGACGATCTGACTAGTGAGACAGGTACGCCACATCTACCTCAGTATTTTTGCATGATGATGGATAATCACATACTTGATTCGAGCCGATGCCTGTGCAGCTAACAAGAATCATACGAGGGAACAGGAGCTAGCTATGGTGATATCTGCTGCAAAGAGGGAGCGTGACTTCTACTTGACAAAAGTCGATCAGTCTATTGCTCTGAAATATGTCAAAGAACGCACAAAGAAGGTCCATATGTTTTCTTTGTTTATTAATCTAATCTTATAGTTTGTCTAAGTCAATTTCCCTTTCATCGCTTGATTTTGAATTCTCGAAGGTTCATAATAGTTTTTGGGCAGTCAATATACAGTAAGATTCGTCGATGAAACTAGGTTTTGAATAGGTCGGCTAGACTAGATTGTTGACTGGGATCAAACACTGAATGTTTTTAATGGAAAATATTTGTTACAAGCAAAACATAAGGTAATGAATTGTAAGAATTATCCAATCGGCTTTCGTCTTGATGTCAACCCTTTAAGGTCGTTGCCACGAACCCGAAGTCAACCTGGCAAGAGGCGCATTGCCAAGAAACGTAAAAGACCTGTTGGCGGGTAAGGAGACCTACCTTGTTGGCTACGCAGTTTAAGCTCACGCATCCTGGGAGTAACCCTCCAATGTTTGCATAGACGAGAGAAGAGTCTAGAAGAAGAGGGTTGACTGGGTGCTCGGAATTTAATGTGATCACTGCCTTTTTCAGAGCCCTGATATTTATTTCTTGTCAGTCATCATTAACACGAATCGATCGTTCTTCACTAATTGTAATTTCCTATTTCACGATCTGATACTGTTGCACAGAAGCAGAAGAGTCTAGGGCCAGAACCGGGTGGCGGCAATGGTGATGTAGAGGAAGAGCCCAGGGTCATTCGCCGATTTCCGCAGAACAGGCCGGTTGCTGATAGTGCTGTTCAAAATAGACCTTTGCTCTCGAAAGACATTTTGGCAGAGGTAGTTCTCTTTCCCAACAGCACAATAAACTGAGGATCTTGTTTTTGCTCCTCTAAACTGATACAATGCCTCTCGTACCATGCTGCAGGTATTTGGTGGTGGTTCTTTGTGATTTTCATGGATGGTGGTTTAGAAATTAGAATGATCTAATGTGGCAAAGTAAAGCCTGAATGCGAATGATGAATTGAAAGGGTCCAACTTTGCTCAGGAGATTTCAGATCTCATCAGGATAGTGTATCCAGGTTGACCTGTGATCTGATGACTTTTGTATCAGCAATGCACCTCTCTCTCTCTCTCTCTCTCTCTCTCTCTCTCTCTCTTGTGTGAAAAATGAAGGGTAGATGCTCTCTGTGGGTCATCATTACCTGCCAATGTGAACCCCTGGACACGTCTGCAAACTTAAACCCGAGTGCCGTGCACTGTTTTGATGCCTGGCCAAAGTGCAGCCAGCTGTTCATGTTTAGTTCTATGGTCCCCTATCATAAGAAGGCACAATGCACACTGAACGCTCAGGAGCTTCACCCGATTGAACGCCTGGAACCTAGGATTTGAGGGCTAAGAGGAGACTACGGATCCTCGGATGGCATTCTCTGCTATTATCAATACCATGACCTACTCGCCCGCCGACTAGACCGAGGAGCTACTGACTCTATTGTGGGGCTTCTTGTTGGTTCCCTCCCTGGATCAGCTTGGTTTCTTGCGGAATCAATCGGTCGACATAAATGTGTTGGGGATTTTCAGAAGGAGAGGTTTGATATTTAGATTATTTTGCTGGGATTCCTTCAATAAAGAGGTTGAAGCTCCTTGGTTAGTGGGTGATGAGAACGATTTTGCTCCAGCCTCCTTAAAGAGGTTGGAGCATCACCCTCTCATCTCATTGGTCTATTTCAAGGGCCTTTTGTCATTTCACCAAGATAAAAAGTGGGAACCAACGGGCTCAAACTTTCCCTCAAGGCCGTTGTGCCTTGTTTGTGCGTTCGAGTCCAGGCCGTTGATGTCATGTTCACGGGATTATGGAAATAATAAATAGCAGCTGCTGGCTTCCTCCCCCTATTTCGATCTTCGGACCTCATTGAGCCATTGCTCTAGCGCCTAATCCTCTGGCCGGTCCAGCAAAAAAGAAGATAAATAGTGGGAAATGACATGCATGGTCTTGAAATGAACGAATGAGAGAGAGGGTGATGCTCCAATCTCTTTAAGGAGGTTGGAACAAAATCGGTCTCGTGCGTGATTAACAAGGAGGGATGTCTTTAGGATTAAACTGGATAAGATGTCGTTTTTGGGTAAATAATTAGACCTAGGCCTACGAGGTCACATGTGGCGCGTGTGCGATTGGGCGTTTAGAGGCGCATTTTGTACTAAGCAAGACATATCAGTGCGAGTCGCTTGAAGAGCCTTTCTTTTAGGCTAGGCTAAGTCCGGTCAGGCTAACTCGGATTTGAGTCCGGGTTGGCACGGTGGTTCAATGGGTCGAATCGACCCACTTGTAGGCAGTCACAACCCGTCTGGTTGGACGTTTGGATCGACCTGACGATTGGGCCTGACAATTAGAGCACCTGTTGGGCTTGGCGGTTTGGTACTATCAGTTGGACCAAGGGGTGCTTCCTGCACCCGTAGACTTGCGAACCAATGCAACGCATGGCCAATCCAAGGGTTATCGAGCTTTATAAATCCAGCCTGGTGATATACTCTGGATTGCTCAATTGAAATCTCTTTTACTCCTTTCTTTTTTGCCTGAGAAAATCCATGTACTAGATTCCAGATCGTGGGTTCTTCACCAGTGTTGGGTGTAGTCTTACAAAGACAGACATATCTTGAAAGCGATTCGCAAGAGACCCGATATCAGTACAGGCGTGCCTCGGGTGCTGAAGCTGAAGCTGAAGGGGCATAAGTTGGTCTTCAAAGAAAGTAATTACTAAAATTAGACAAACCAGCCTGCCCAACGTCGTACTGTCATGACCCAAATTGAGTCATGGCTTTGGTCCGAACTTGACTGATTCAAAAACCATGGTCAAATCCTCTAACGGATATAAGCCGGTTTGATCCATACCCGACCCAAGGTGGACCGGATTCCGGTGGCTATCGGTTTGGGTCAAAAAACAAAAGAAGGAAATTTTATGGGGTTATTAATGTTAGCTCCTTAAAAAGGTTTCCGTTTTATGTTAAGGATCGTATGTAAAGTTTGAACCTAACGTTAAGCCCCTGCAGTTAGATTTTGACTAACGCGAGCTCATTCTTCCGCGCAAATGTAATAAGAAAAAAATTTAAATTATAATTTTACCCCTACAGAACCCATGCGGCCCTCCTTGCATGACGTCGGACATACCCGGTCGGTAACAAGACGGTCAGAATCCAAAACCGAGTCACCCGAACCACCCCGCACGGCCACATGGCTACAACCTCTCCACCGCATGCATGGACACCATAGTCGGATCTCGTCTCGGACCACGGAGTCCACCGACGTGGAATTGGTGAATCTCGGTACAAACAGACGGTCTCTGGTGGTTCTCCTCCGTGTCCTCTCTGCATCGACGGCATGGGGGAGGCCGACCGGTGTCCGAGTACAACGCGGGAGTGGTGCAAAACTCCTCCCCAAGTTCGGTTCTCTGTGAAAGAATGGGTGGCATCATTCATAAATTCGAATGTCACTTTGGGTATTTACGTGATAAATTCAAATGCCACTTTATCTGTAGTTGGACTTTGGCTAACGCAAGCTCCTTCTTCCACGCGTTATCTGTAGTTTTTAATATTGCCTACTATATTTATATATTTGAATTTTATATGTTATTCACTATTTTTATGCTTCTTTTAAAATCTTACATATTTTTAATAAAAAATAAAAATTTGTGTGGCAAGGCCTGGGGCGCGGCGTCCCAGCTTGCACAAAGCAAAAGGCTCCGCCTTATGTCTTTGCCTTTATAAACATTGTCCATACCCTTGGTCTATCCAAACTCATACCCTACTAAAACCAATTTAGTAAGAACCCATCAGAGCTTCTTAACGTTGCATTGTAATACATTGATTATTTTCTCATGCAATTACTTATGTGGTGGAGAAAAGAGAAAATTTTACCCAATTCATACCTGAAACAAAAGCAAAACCTCGAAACGCCCCCGAGTGTGTATGATTAGTATGAACCCTGCCATTATGGTTGCAAATGAGGCGAGCCGAGCTTTGATCTGTTTGAGCTTGGCTCGTTTCTTAACGAGCCTAAACTTTGGGCGTAGGCTTGGGCTTGCGCTTGCTTAATAATCGAGCCGAGCTTTGGTCTATTTGAGCTTGTTTTGTTGATTAAAACGGGCCTAAACTTCATGCTAGGGTTGGTTGTCTCCATTAATAATCGAACAAGCTCGAACTATCCCTTATTGAGCTAATTCACGAACTTCAGACTCGGTCAAAAGCTTAGTCTATATATGCTAGGTCTATTCAAGCCTTTTATGAGCCTACCCACGAGCCTACTCATGAGCTTGCTCACGAGCCCTACACAAACATGTTCGTGAGCCCAGCCGAGCCAAACTTTGATCTGCTTGAGATTGGCTTGTTTATTAAACGAGCATAAACTCTAGGCTTGGACTTGGCTTGAGTAGTAAACGACCGAATTCGAGTGAGCTTTTATCGAGCTCACGAACATCTGGGTTCGTTTACAATCTATCTGCCATACCCGAATTGATATGGGTATGGATAGGGGTAGGATTTGACCCGAGCCCGACCCATTGCCACCCCGCTTCTGACACTGTACGATGGGCTTCTTTTCAAAGTCCTGAGGTGATGCTTTGCCAACCCATCTTCTCCTCCAGTGTAAAAACTAATCACATTAGTATGGGGCTGACTAATTGAGGATTGTCGAGAACTGTTCGACCGGCTATCAACCTGACGTCAACACGCTAAGATCAAAAGGTGTCTGTAACGGGCTTTAACGACAAGGGCGCCCAAGTCCGAGACCGTACCAGTGGTTCCAGTCTTGGTTGGGCCCTGACCTGAAAATCTTTTCGACGGCTAGTTTTCTTCAGGAGAGTTGTTTGGCATCAATCCAGTTTGTTGCCATCTTTTTTTTTTCTTCAAATGTACATGTAATTTTTTTTTTCTTTCTTTCTTTTTTTTGGTACTTTGAAGGGAGATCACAACAGATCTCAGAAGGCACCACAGTCTGGTGCAAGCACAGAGAGTTGCCGCTTCGGCGAGCAGAGAAAGGCCCCGACGGCCGGGACACAAATAAACCACCTCACGGCGACGAACCAGAAGTGGAACACATCCCCACAAAAACCACCATTCATGGCGGGCTATAACCCACACCGGCACTCACACCAGTCATCGGACTCCGGCGTCTAGACATACCCACAAAAAGAAAGGGCAAACAGGCGCCCAAAACCAACAAAAAGACAACAAAAACAATCCAAAATATTGGACCACACACCGGATCCATCACCACCATCATCGCCAGAGGAGAAAGATAAGGAGCCGCATCTCCCCGATCTACCACGAAACTCGGACGCTGTCACCTCGAACCCATCAAGGAATCAACGTGGTCTGGAACACCCACGGCATACTCCGGCTGGGTCCAAAAGACCACTCCGCACCTCCTCGATCCCACGAGCTGAGAGCCGATGGTGCCGATCCATACAGGAGAGAGGCGTGCCGCTTGAAATCGACACAAAATCGTCGCTCTGATAGGGTCCAGCTCTTCATTCACAAAGGAGGGAAGAAAAGGCCAGATCCAGTCCCCCCCGAGGCCTCGCGATCCGATTCCCTGGCCTACCCGGCGCCGCCGGCAGCGTCCGAAGAGGCCAAGATGGGGGGATGTACATGTAATTAGTTTGTGACAAAAGAGGAATGTGAGAATAGAGTTCACTCCCAGATTAGTCGGGTAGACCCCAACTATAAAAGTGGGCTGGATTCGGACTTGACCTACATTGGGCCGGGCCTGGCCTGTTTTGGTACGGTCAGTCGTATACCGGTGAAGTTTATACGATAAGGTGGTGGAAAGCAATACATTTCTCTACATTTTATTGATTTTTTTTTTTCCGCTAACGGAATGTTGCTTCTGATGATGAATAGTGATGCATCTAGACTGTTCACTGAAGAGTAGGGAGCCATCCGATCTAAACTTTACACCCAGCCACGACCCGTGCACGTCACCCATATCCTTTTAGCACACCAACAAACTGCTCCCATTCTCCTTGCATATTAGGGAACGACCTAGATGCTTCGCTGTGTCCCCTCGTTGGAACGAAATCTTTTTTCACATTTTGGGGGGTGTTCGGCATTAGGGGTGGCAATAGGTCGGCTTCGTGTCGTGTCTAGTTTCGGGTCGTGTCCAAAACCCTTAGACCCGGACCCGACCTGTTTAACTAATTGTGTCTAGATCCTAAACCCGTACCCGATTCGTTTATAAACGGGTAGACCCGATAAGACCCGCTAGACCCATTTACCACACGGGTCTATTAAGTTGATCCGATCCGACCCAATCTGACTCGACCCTACCTGACCCGATAGACCCACTGGTACTACATATTATAGTATCGGATTGCGGGTAGACCCGACACGACCCGACACGACCCGTTGAATTTTAAACGGGTCTTCTCGGGTCTACTGTGTCCATACCCTAAACTCGAACCCGATCCGTTTATTAAACGGGTCTATCGTGTCAACCCGTTTACGACCCGAACCCGTTTAACCTTGACCTAGACCTGCTAACTTTGTGTCGTGTCGTGTTGTATCGGGTCGGGTCGGGTCCAAAATTGCCAGGCATCATTCCGGAACTGTCCGTTTCCATTTTCAGTTCCAAAATCTAAAAGTAACGGATAGTATTTGTTCAAATGGAATGAAGGACTTGAGAACGATAATATATCACTCCATCTATTTCTATACTAACCGGAACGCTGAACCATCGAATTGCATTAGAATAGCAATTGACAAGAATACCCTTTTTGGATGAGGATTAAGTGGAACAGCTGTTCCCCATGCCAAAAACCCCCTTAATGGCCGGGGCTTTGGATGCCGGGCCTCGCGAAGAGATCCACAAAGTGAAGCCTTATCCCTGCCAAGAAAGGCGAGGCAATCAATCGAGAAGAGACTAAAGAAGGCCCCCCAACATGAGTCCATTATAGTTCAGGCCTGGCCTTTGAAGCCAAGTAATCATGAGAGGAGCCACACAAAGTGTATGAACTTTCATAGGGGAGGGGGAAAAGGATGATCACTATGAATGGGCATACAGGCCACTGAGATGGCTACCATAAAAAGCACAGATGGGGGATCCATGATGACCAAGGAAAGAGAAAATGGGAGTGACTCAGAAAAAAAAAGGGTGGGGGGACATGTAGTGGTTTCAATCATTCAGAAGATTGCTAGTTGCAAATGAAAGTGGGTTACAAGTATGAAGTCATGTGAGATCACATGCTACTTGGTTTTAGTTTTTTTTTTTTGGGTAGTCTTATTTGGTCATTACATTATGACTCACAAGGTCCGGCAAAACATTACGAAAAGAAGAGGTACATTTATCTTCGACTGCATACAACCTAGCCTCCCTAGCCAACCAGTTTGCGGTGCTATTCGCAGTACGAGAAACCCAACACACTATCACCTAGTTTTAGTGCTAGCAACTAATGCTATCTCGATTTACCCAGTAGTGCATAGGGAAACTTTCAACGCCTCGATCTCTTAGATGTATCATGGAACAGGCACGTATGATCTCCGCATGTGCATATGTCCATTTCATCAAGATCTCCACCGGCAACGGGGATATGCCCCACGAGGGTCGAGACATGCGTACTGTACGACTGCCAGCTGGGATATATGATCTGGTTCGATCTTGCTGAGGTGGCCATCAAGTAGTCAATATAGCACATGAAATGACCCGACTATAACTAGGGTTCTAGCTAGACGGGGACGATATGAGGGTGCTTATCCCATACTTCGCCTAGAAGTCGGCTGCAGCTCAACCATCTATCCTTTCACCAATCGTGCTTGCTCTAGGCTGCCCGAGCTTGCTATGGGAATATAGACACGACCTGGTGAGGGCGATTGTGTCAACCCAACGGACTAGCTCAAGCACAAATTTACTAGAAATTTGAGATAATTCTACCTAATTCAACCTATCAAAGATTATTACCAGGAACTCAATATTTACCAATCATAGAGTTGAGGCACGATAATTTTAATATGGTACGGATCTACACAGGTTCCTACATCCATGGGACCATATCCGAGTCTATGCACTAATCAAAATAATTATGAGGTGCAAGACAAACAATAATACCATCACACAACTTGGTTTTATTGGCTCTGCCTCCACTGATGCACCTTTCTTCATGCCATTTGGTCCACGCAGAAAACGTCCTCACTCCACGCCCTCTATCTTCATGCCACAATATCGACACTTGACAATTGTCTTTTCTATAAGAGTGGTATTCAGTAATCACTTGGAAGAAGCACCTCAAAGTCGACACATGACCTCAGAATAAATCGTCAAGGAGATGAATCAACCTCATGATAAAAAAGTGATGAGGGCTTCTAGTATTCCTTTGTGATATGCATGGATATTGAAGCACGTACTAGCCCTATATTCGATCAATCCTTTCACAAAGAAGAAGAAAGATGGACAACTCTCTCAAAAAGATTTAAGACTGGAGAGAGAAAATCCTAAAAACCTTATATAAATACAGTCTAAAGATCAAGAGGTTACATCATTCTTTCATGCTAATAATCAAGTCTATCTATTGGTTCAACAGCCTTAAGAATCACAAACATATTCACTCTAGTAAAATATGTCCGATCGGTCGGACAATGACAAACCTCGTGTTTCTTCACCAGTAAATTAATCGGTTGGACCCTAAGTGTACCAATCGGTCGGAATGCCAAGTCACAACTTATTTTGATTTGTTTCCCAGAGCAGTACGTTTGGAGAGCATGCACTGACAAAAATTTTAATAAAAATTAATTAATTTTTTCCAATCGTCTACGTAAAAGTTTAACCGATTTTGTAGAATAAAGATTTTGTTGCTCAAAAACACCATGTACAGATCAGTAGGCTATAGACCTCCGATCGATCGGATGAGCAATGTACAAACTCCCAGCATAAGTCGTAATTGACTTGCTAGGGTCATGACCAAGTTGCTCATATTCTTAGGCTAAGACTCTTTAGGGTTTTCGATCGGTCGGCCATCATGGTTCGATTGATCAGTTTTTCAACTCTTGATTTTTAGCTTTTTTTTTCAAAAGTTTTTTTATTTTATTTTTTATAAAAATCCTTTTAAAATGATTTTCAAAAGACAAAAAGTATTTTCTAAACCTTTTTCAAACAATATTTTTCTTGAAATCCATGCACTCAATTAATCAAGAAATCATGCAATTAATGTGTATGTGCATGTGCACCATAGATTAACTAGGTAACATTAGTTACCTAGTTACTTGCACCTAATGAGATTGTATCACCATGCTCCTTGTCGCTAGTAGTCGTTCACTCTGGCACTTCATCTTCATCAACAAGCTAGCCATAGGATAGTGCCGCACACTCACACTCTAACTATACAACGTAATTTGCCAGTACAAGTTCTCCACACTCACGCCTAGTCAAGTAGGAGTTGGCGCATGCTTTTACTACCCACAATACCCTCTCAGTCTCAGGTGACTAGGCCTTTTGAAGACACGACCAATTGTCGAAGAAGCTAGATGGATGCTAGCAAGCTTCTCGATCTACTAGTCGGGTCAAACACATGCATCTCAATAATATTTCGAAGAACTTAACTTATATTGCTCATTGGAAGGTGAAAGCAAGGATGAGGGGTCATCAAAAACCCTCCCTCCATAGAGGAGGGGTTCTCAAAAAAAAAATCATCGAATCCATTTCCTCAATTGAATCTTAGTATATATCTAGTGCGTATTTTGCTCGAACCCTAAGTAATTTTTCCGATGTTTCCGATTTTTTTTATTGAACAATATTCTAGCTGCATAATGAGCTCGTAAGGCAAGGAGTTGCGTGTCTCTCCCCATGGGACACTCGTAACTTAGGATTCGGGGCCTCTAATGCTAATGAAGTGTCAAGCTCAAGAATAGTGAGAGTACTGGAGCAGTTCATAGTTGGAGATCAATTCAAAGCTCCTTATTAGCTCAGTAGTTTACCAAGAAACTTATCATTATTTGAGAGTGCAGTTGCACATATACGTGCATGAGATTTCATGCTAGATTATTTTTGCCAAAAGAATTTTGAAAAGTTATTTTCAATAAAAGAAATTCAACGACGATTATACGTTGTTTTATTGTAAGACATGATACATTATTTTATCGATCCAAGTCAACCATAATTTCTATCGGTCCAAGTCAACCATGACTTTTTTTGATGATAAATATAAATTGATCTAATTGTACTTCATACTCCAAATGATTGATGATCCAATCAAAATTTCTTAGGTGAAACATAGAATATCTTGATCAGAGAAGGGAACGAGTAAATCCCATATGACCCAATATGCCTGACAAGTCACATTGATTCAAAGAGAAGAGATGTTTCTGGATGTAATATTGATTCAGAAGGATCTAGCTATTACATAATTGATTAAAAAAATAATATATATATTATTGAACAGATTCATTTATTTATACAAAGGATGGATAATTTATTATATATCAAATCATAAATTTTTTATGTTAGAATTGGTGAGGTCTACAGCTCGTAAAAACTTATAGTTAAATTATGTATGGTTGATAGCTTATGATTGCATCTTGGTACGTACTTTAGTACGTGTTCTGATTACAGAACAGAGAGCCATGCCTACATGGTAATCCATTTGAGTAGGAGACTCAATGAACTGGTCTCATATAACCTAAATACGTTGGCACCTCTGATTAGGGTTGGTCGCTCTATCAGGATAAACTGTTGGGATGACAGAGTGTGGGTGTCTCGGCCACCACGGTTATTACCTGCAGGCACAGTTTCTGTGACTGAACGGAACCAACATGGTGTATAAATCGATGAGCAGACACCGGTGCACTAAGGCGTGTTTCTGTTTAGGATAAAATGGTCCTAAACTCCGAGGAACCATGTTTAATGGACTAACCAGTTGTGTGATGGTTTGGTACACCAATGTGTGAGGATCTGAATACAGTGATCCAAAACCACAGTGTACTGGGTTACCCGACTGGCGTTGCATCAGCGTGTCACTTCTGCAGGCTATCCACATCCCTGACGGAAGGTGCGTTCCTTGGTCTGACCTACGTCGTATTAAACCCTGGCCAAGTGGTCATCAATTGGACTGGTGACGGATTCGGTTACTCGACAGAGTAATCGGAGGTACGATGTACATGGTCAACCTAGAAGGAACCAAGTCATATGAGTTGAGTCTGATGATATCTCCATCACTCAAGTTGCATCATGGCACCAACTGGAGGGACATCGGGTTTACCATACTAAGCGGAGAGCAGGGGTATGCGGGAGAACATATTAAGTCCGAGAAAATTGGAGTGCAGCCTGCGTCGCACTCTGGGTGATCACGCAGGTTAACTCGGACTCAGAGAATCGATGGTACACTCAGGTAGTGTATCGATCGAGTCTAAGTTGAAAGCCATGAACCCTGGTCTCTGATAGTTCCACCTTATCCACATTATGTATGGTCCTTGTACCATCTCCTCGAAACACAGGACGCAGTAAGAGAAAGCGAGAAGTTCAAACCTACGTTCCGTGAGTGCTTCGCACTAGTGCACGGTAGATGCATAGCTACGTGTGTGTGCACTAAGGGAAAACCCTAGGCTAGGGCAGAAATGCATGTAGTTATCCACATGATTTTTTTTGATAATCAATATAAATTGATCTAATTGTACTTCATACTGCAAATGATTGATGATCCAATCAAAATTTCTTAGGTGAAACATAGAATATCTTGATCAGAGAAGGGAACGGGTAAATCCCATATGACCCAATATGTCTGACAAGTCACATTGATTCAAAGAGAACAGATGTGTCTGGATGTAATATTGATTCAGAAGGATCTAGCTCTTACATAATTGATTAAAAAAATAATATATATATTATTGAACAGATTCTTTTATTTATACAAAGGATGGATAATTTATTATATATCAAATCATAAATATTTTATGTTAGAATTGGTGAGGTCTACAGCTCGTAAAAACCTATAGTTAAACTATGTATGATTGATAGCTTAGGATTGCATCTTGGTACGTACCTTAGTACGTGTTCTGATTACAGAACAGAGAGCCATGGCTACATGGTAATCCATTTGAGTGGGAGACTCAATGAACTGGTCCCATATAACCTGAATACGTTCGCACCTCTGATTAGGGTTGGTCGCCCTATCAAGATAAACTGTTGGGATGACAGAGCGTGGGTGTCTCCACCACGGTTATTACCAGACATAGTTTCTGTGACCGAACAGATCCAACATGGTGCATAAATCGGTGAGCAGACATCGGTGCACTAAGCCGTGTTTCTGCTTATGGTAAAATGGTCATAAACCCTGAGGAACCATGTTTGATGGACTAACCAGTTATGTGATGCTTTGGTGCATCAATGAGTGAGGATCCGGATACAGTGATCCAAAACCACGGTGTATTGGGTTACCCGGCTGGCATTGCATCAGCGTGTCACTCCTGCAGGCCATCCATATCCCTGACGGAAGGTGCGTTCCTTGGTCTAACCTATATCGTATTAAACCCTAGCCAGGTGGTCATCAGTTAAACTGGTGACAGATTCGGTTAGTCGGTAGAGTAATCGGAGGTACGATATACATGGTCAACCTAGAAGGAACAAAGTCATATGAGTTGAGTCTGATGATATCTCCATCGCTCAGGTTGCATCATGGCATCAACTGGAGGGACATCGGATTTACCATACTAAGCGGAGAGCAGGGGTATGCGGGAGAACATAGTAAGTCCGGGGGAATTGGAGTGCAGCCTGTATCGCACTCTAGGTGGTCACGCAGGTTAACTCAGACTCAGAGGATCGATGGTACACTCGGGCATGCAATGTATCAATCGAGTCTAAGTTGGAAGCCATGAACCCTGGTCTCTGATGGTTCCACCTTATCCACATTATGTACGATCCTTGTACCATCTCCTCAAAACACAGGACGTAGTAAGAGGAAGCAAGAAATTCAAACCTACGTTCCGTGAGTGCTTCGCACTAGTGCACGGTAGATGCATAGCTACGTGTGTGCACTAAGGAAAAATCCTAGGTTAGTGCAGAAACGCATGTAGTTATCCCTCGCCATAAGTGAACTTCGCTATAGGGAGATATTGCGAGTTGACTAGTTGACTTTACTAGGGATGCCCTCCGGTGATCTCAGTTAATAGTAAAGTAACTTGTCAAGATCACTTAAGGAAGAGTCACTAAGTCTCGCACACTAGAAATGATCAATTTTGGTAAAAACATGCACTGCCAAGCCTCACTAGTGGCTGACCCTAGCTGTGGGAGACCCATGTAGGGTCGGCCCTTATATACTGGGGATGAGAATCCCTCAGTAATGAGGCCGGTCATAGGGATACGATAGGGGTTTTGAATTAGTCAAAACAAACCCTAAAAGTGGGGAAAACGGATAAAGAGAATGAGAGATAAAGGGAGATTTTTTGGGAGATTTTTGGGGGGTAAATTTATCCCCTTGGAGCCTTATCCAAGGGGATAGGCCAGCCTTATAAAAGGGACTAAGGGGGGCCGGCCATAGGTGCTGAAAAACTGACCCCCCCTCTTCTTTATTCTCCCTAGCTCTCTTCTCCTCTCCTCTCTCGTCTTTCCCCCTCGCTTGCGCCATTGAATGACGACTCATCTTCCTCGCGTAGTGTTTCATAGAAAAAGAAGGCTCGTCAGATGGAGGCACTTAGAGATCCATCGATGAGGTGTCGTGCATCGTGCGAGATCGGATGAACTAAAAGACGTCTCCCGCAAGCTTTTGATGTCCAGAATCTGCACAGAAAATCAGCGATATTTCTACGAATGCGGGAGCTATAGAACTCCAAAAGATGTGAAACCACTTGTAAAAGTTTGGAGTAGAAAGTTATGACTGTTGCACCGAAGGTATGTCAAGCAGATCCGAGCCCGTCTTTATCGACAAAGAAGAAACTTATCGCGGTGAAAAAATATGCACGCAGGTATGATCTCTAACTTGTAGATCTAGCATAGATAAAACATGCATACATGCTATATTATTCTCATGTTAGATCGATGTTAGGGGTTCGTGTAGTTGCCATGCTAAATTCATACACGCACGTGTAGATCGTTTCGATGAAAATTTTGATATGTAACGCACACCGCTCTCGGTCTTTGGACCTACTCTTTGCTTCCGCTGCCGACCTCTACTACGGAATTATTTCCAACATTTTAATGGTCTATAAGAATAAAGAAGAAGAAAACATAATAGAAATAGAAAATGCATAAAAAAGATATGTTGGTAAGAAGAATTTCGATCGTCTTGAAATGATTTTTATATATTTCTTTTAAATAAAGTTAAGTAATCTAAAATTGGCCTCAAACGACTAGGTGATCGATCGGTCTTTCTTGCAGACCGATCTTGTTAGCCGTTTATCCAATGATAGTCGTCTTCTCGTCTAGACTAATCTAATCCTATTTTGTATTGATCCAAAATTGTCTGAGCAAATAATTTCTGGATATAGAATGTGAGAGTTGGAAAAATACCATGGTTACTAAGAGTCTAAAAGTTTAAGTATTAATATTGGACAAATTCTATTACCTTAATAAAAATCCATAAGAAAATACCAATGCAAACAAGTAAACACATGTTCTCAAAATATCCAACAAACCAAAATACATTTCTCGAAATCTCATCCGCAACCATATGATGTACACAACAAAAATTTAAGCAAATTGATTTAATCTATGTGTGATGTAAATATTATGTGTGAATATAGGTTAGAAGCATACAAGACTCTATCATATTGCAATAAGAAACGTACACAATGATTTTTTAAGGTGGAAACCACAATGTAAAAAATCATCTTGAGCAAGTTCGAACACGCACACATCAATCCACTAGAGAGCAAAAGAGTTACAACCAGAAGACATAGCATTACCTTTGAAATAAGAGATATTTCCACAACCCTACATGAGCCTGGCTCCGACAATCATCAACCATTGTGATTATTCTCCTCCTAGCAACCTCATTTTCTTAACTTCTGAAGTTCCTTCACTCTCCGGTCCACAATTGTCATTTTCATATGACTTGCTTATACTTTGGATCAACGCAATGACTCTAAAATCTCGACTCTTTGCATGCAAGTTCAAGACACACCTCAGATGCCTCCAACGATGTGGTGTTCTTCTCAAAAAACAAAAAGATGCAAAGATGCAACGATAAACCAAACATTGAGAAAATATCTCTGAAACATTTATATCCGAATTGAAGAACTTTTCTAATGAGTTAAGCACGTATAAAACGTTGAAGATCAACGATTAAATTATAAAGAAAGTAAAACAATGAAGAACGATCACCGAAACAAGCAAAACAAAAACAAGTGAAGTTGAAAGCTTACTAACAAAGCAAAACCTAATGATAACTCTCTACGGATGAAAACAAAGCATTACGATGGTGTATGTATAGGTAGAAATAAGATAGAGATCCTTACAAATCTGTAAAAGAAACCCGATATATTTTAAAAACAAAACGAATACAACAAGCAAAAAAACCAGTACAACACGCAACCTGTCCCAACCAGTCTATGGAGTGGTGTGCACATCGAGGTGCGCGCCACTCGGACAGGGTGAGGTGTTGGGTCTAGGTGTACACCATGACATGAAGAACTTAGTTTTAAGTGTATTCTGAAAACGCGACAAAGACCCACTGGGTCATTCAGAGTCATGAAAACACATGCACACACGTACACTAGAAACTCCAAAATTGTAGTTCATGTGCTTTAAAAGTTCAAGCGCGATCTGATTCAAAAATAAAA